>JACAFY010018264.1:0-12500 GCA_015252635.1 Dictyostelium capitatum | reverse complement strand
ATCATCAACATTAAGTCTTGATACAATTTCAAAGAAATCCAATAAACATTTATCACCTTCATTAAAAAGTACACCATCATCATCGTCAATGAAATCAACACCATCATCATCTGTTAAAAATACACCAAGACAAACACCCAGAGGTATGACACCAAGAGATATGACCCCAAGAGAGGGCGGTGAATCATCATTTGAAACTGGTTCACTTTCACCTATTGGTGAAACATCATATTTGGGAGGTGAAGAAGATGATATTCCAAAATCATCTTCATTCTTTAGTAAATTTATATCAAATACTTTCTCCGGTTTTTCAATTGACGCTGCACCAGATTGTGTTATATCTTCACGTCCAAATTCAAGAGCATCTTCAGTTGCCAACACTCCTAATATGACAGCCGCAAATTCAAGAGCAACTTCTAGAAGACAATCTGCTATTCAACTTTAAATTACTCACAACTATAATTCTAAAAAACCAAAAAAAAAAAACAATAATAACACATGTAATACTAAATAATTATTACATTTTATTCGATAATTCCTTCATAATCAGCTACAACAACAACAACAACAACAACAACAACAACAACAACAACCAATGTACATTTAAAATAATTTATATGATAATATTTTAGATTATCTTTTTTTTTAAAAATAATAATAATAGTCTAATTCTTTTTTAACAACACTAAACAAAAACAACAACCTTTGTAATATATAATAAAAACCAATATTTTTTTCTCTTTTTTAAAATTATCTTTATTTTTTTATTAAACAATTATGTTTATAATTAAAATGTATCTTATTATAGATTACTGTCGAATGAAAATCAGTTTTAAATTGTATAGAATTGGTAACTTATCAATATGATGAATTAATTTCAATATTAAGATCAGATATTGATGCAACATGTGATCAAGTTTGTATACAATTATCAAATGAAACATGGCAATCTGATTGTAATGTTATATGTAATGGTGTAGGATTAAAAGAATTTTCATTTATTATAAGATACTCTAATGAATTTGATCAAATTTATATGTGTAGAAAATTTAATGTTTGTCCATTTTATTCAAATTCAAATATTCAATTAGTAAATTCAATTGTTGTACCTGAATCTGGTGTAGTTAGTTCATTTTTTAATATTACTGCAAATTATAAAGTTATTAGTAAACTTGGTGCAAGTGAAATTGATGCATATATTAAACCATTATCTGGTGATTATTACATTATTTCGCTTCAACTATTGTTTCTGAAATAAAAGAAGGTCCATATCAATTAAATGTTCAGTTTCAAACAACTACAGACACAAGTGATATCCAATCGGTCAATATTTAATTCAATTTATAGTTTGCGAAAATGGTTGTGATAATAATAATTCAACAGTATTAAGTTTTAAAACTTATTTTAATGTAACGCAATAAATTAATTAAATCAATTTGCAAAAGTTGAGAAAAAAGTTTAAAATAAAATAAATTTGAATAATAATAATAGACGCGCATATACTACCTTAATTTTTACGAATACAATAAAATTGTTAAACAAGAGGTAATGATAACAAAGGTATACCATTTTAAAATATAAATTTATAAAGAGTTAATAATTTAATGTTTGTACAGATTGACATTCATCCCATAAACATAAATTACAAACTTTTTTTGAAGCGATAAAAGAAAATAAACAATAAAAATTGTGACAAAACTTTGCACAGGTTGGATGGTAGACAGTACATTCTACTTACGAGGATTGTGCAGGCGGTCAAGCAAGACTTCAGGTTCGATGCTCCTTCGCCTCCGGGTTTTTTTGTTATTTTTTTGTTATTTTTTTGTTTTTTTATTTTTCTAAAAAAGGATCAAAATAAACAAATAAAAGAGGATAACAATTAAAGATCAATAAAATAAAATTTAAAATTGTATTATTTGTATTATTTGTATTATTAGTATTATTTGTATTACTTGTATTATTTGTATTATTTATATTGCTTGTATTATTTATTGTATTTATATTTGTACTATTTGTTGTCATTTTGATAAAAATAATGTTTGGATTATATTGGGAAATAATTAAATCAAATTCGTTAATTAAATAACTATTACAAATCTATAGATCTTTACTTTTTATTTATATTTATTTATTATTTACAGTATTGAGAGTGCTTTTTTAATATTTTTGATTATTATTCTTTAGTTTTTAATTTTTTTGAAAGTTCAAAATCATCATCAGAGTGTTCAGATTCTTCTCTTTTGTCTTCTTCTTCCTCTTCTTCTTCTTCCATTTTTTCTTCTTTTTCTTTGTTTTCATTATTTGTGATACTTTGTTGTTTTTGTTTTTCTTTTTCTTTTTCTTCTTCTCTTTTTCTTTTTAATGGTGAAGTTAAAGCAGCTTTAGCATCATCTGAATGTTCGGATTCAAGTTCAGATTCAGACTCTTCTTCTTCTTCTTCTTCTTCACTACTATATGCAACTTTTGATGATCTTCTACCTCTTCTTCTTTTAATTGGAGTAGCTTGAGTTTTTGCAACTGGTTTACCAATTACTTTTGTTGGTTGAGCAATAATATTAGCAGTAACTACACCATTTGATTTAACAGTATCATTTGAAATTGATTCAATTGTTGAATATATTTTATTAATGTATTTAATGTATGGATAATTTTCAGGGAATACTACTTTTCTTTTAATACTGTATTATCAGCAAAGAACATTGTTAATATATTATTAAATAAATTATTATTAATACCCAAATTGATACATACATTCCAGTTGATGATTTTTTTGATAATTTTGAAGCAATGAAATCCAAGATCAATAAAAATTTACCAAATGATTTGAAATGGAATGGATAATCCAATGAATATTTCAAATAATAAGTGACAAGTTTTTCCAATGTACCTTTATGACGAATAAAATCTGATACAACCCAATCAAAGAATAAACGGAATCTTGAAAACATATAATCTTGAAAATCTGTACTTGATTGAACAATTTTAAAAGTACACATCCATTGAAGTGATGAAAGTAATTCAACACAAACTGCATATTCCATTCTTTCATCAATTAAATCCACACTGTATTGTTTGAAAAATTCTTTAATCAAATAGATTACAGTTACATTTGAAGAGATTGCAACTTGTTCCAATAACAATTGTACAACGGATTTATTGGTTTTAATGAGTGTTGTTTGTAAACATCTACATGAAGCAATGAGTAATTGTGTGGTTTTAACATCAAATTCTTGATATCTTTTAAATGTTTTTAAAAAGTCCATATCTGATTCACTAATTTTATCAATGGTTTCACGATCAGATTCAGCACCACTACCTTCACTTTCTGATGTTTCTCTTTCTGAATCTTCATCGTTTGAATGTTCTGATTCACTAGTAGTTGCGTCTGTAACCGATGATGATGATTTCTTTTTACCACTGTTTCTTGATGATTTGGATCTATTATTATGTTCCAATGCTAATCTATTTCTTTCAATGGTCAATAATTTTGATTTTAAGAAACCCATTTTCAACAATGAAATCGAGTAAATGTTTACAGATTGATATGATAAAATAAGTGAAACCAAGAGTGTTTGTGAAATTTCTTGAGAGAATGGCATTTTATAAACATCCATACAAGTTAAATCTAAACGGTTGGAAAATAATGAACGTACTTCAACATATGTAGTGAATAAGAAATGACGAAGTTTGAATGTAATTTCACTATCTTTTAATGTTGTTAATGAACGACGTGAGAATAGAGCAAACATTTTCAAAACATTTTCATCAATTGGAGCAATTTGATAGACATGAGTTGGTTTAACACGTAAAAGTGACCACATTAATACTTGAGAATAAATACTAGTTGAATAAATTGTGATTGTATCTGAATAACCAGTGGTCTTAACGGGTGTTCCATTTACACTTCCATTTGTAAAAGTGTAAACCAATTTAATGAAACCTTCATCATGATAATCAAATTGTTTACATAAATTATCCAATTTATATAATGTAGTAACAATTGGTGTAATTTCTTTTTTATCTTCTACTGGTTTTCTAACTCTGTTATTTGATTTAAATATTAATTTTCTCTTTTGAATTAATGATGTTCTTCTTCTTCTTTTTTTAACACTACCACCAACACTAGTTTGTTTTAATTTCTTTAATGGCTTTGATAATGAACTTGGAATTATATTTGAATCTTGTGTATTTAAATCTTCCTCTTCTTCTTCCTCTTCTTCTTCTTCCTCTTCATCATCATCTTCTTCATCACTTTCCATTTGTTGATCACCAATATTAATTTTACTATTACGTAATATTGTTGTTAAACGAGCAAACAAATTGTTTAATGAACTCTTTGAAATACTTTCCAATTGTGCTGGAGTTTTACCATTATTTAATAAATGTTCCAATGTGATTGAAATGGAATCAATTAATTTTAATTTTGGTTGATTTACAAATATATCACAAATTGCATTAATTAAATCTGTGTATTTACTTTGTAATCTAAGTGATACATAACAATCTAATTGAAGATATTTGGCAACTTCAATTAAATTTTGTGAAATGATTGGATTTGCACGGTACAATACAAGTAAATCTGGAATTACATTTAAAAATTTCTTTGTAATTTCAATGCATACATCTTCATTTAAATTTGGAGTTTCATCCATTTCATCTTCTACGATTTTATTCTTGTCTTCTTCTTCTTGTTTCTTTTGTAATTGTTTTAAAACTGATGGTCTTCTACCTCTTTTCTTTGGTTCTTCTTTTTCGGATTCTTCTTCCTTTTCAGATTCATCTCCTAATGTTTGTTTGTTAGCAGATGTATCATTTGTAATGAAATCCAATTTTGTTTCATTTTCATCTTCAAATATTGATACCTTGTCATTTACTGAAATTTTAACTGATGAATTAAATATTTTGCAAATTGTACTTGTTTGAATATCTGTAATATCTTTTGATTCAATAGATTCAAAATAATCTACCCAAAATGACCAATCTGTGAATAAACCTTTACCATTTGAAGTTTCCCATAATGATGTTACTAAATAATATGGTGTGATAGTAGTTGATGTTGATGTTGTTGATGCTGCAAGTGATGATGATGATAAGAAATCCAATACAATGGTTAATTGTGATTCTCTAAGATTATAAACTTGAGCTCTAATAGTATCACGTTGTTCTTGTTCTAATGATGAAGTAATATCAAATGTATCACCACCAACACTATTTAAAATATCAGCAGTTGGGCTACCTGAACTGGCACCAGCACGTCCTTTCTTCTTTTTATTAGCAGCACCACCATTATTTATAACATTTAAATAAATTTGATCAATTTTTGATTGTGATTCAGCGAGGTGAGCAGCGAAAATAAATTGACCTGCAGCTTTTGATATCTTTTCATTTGCAACCAAATATAATTTACAAATTGAATCAACTTCATTTTCTTCCAATTGACCAAGTTTATACATTACGACCAATAAACGAATTGCTTGAATGGATATTTCAGGACTGACATCAGAAGTGGCCATTTCAATGATTCTTGGTTTAAAATGTAATGTAAATGCAGCCAACTGATTAATGTATTCATCACTTCCATACAATAATACCAAGCCATTTAAAGCAGATGCACGAACTTCAACTAAATGATCATCCAATAAGAAACCAACGTATTTCAAATTATCATTATTGAGTAACTGAATTGGATAATCCAACATCCATTGGCAATACAATTGAGTGTACATTGATCTAATATCTTGTAATCTATCTGAAAAACGTTCTGAAAATATCTTTGAAAACAATCTACCAACTAAAATTGTATCCAACTTTGTTAATCTTGATGTTATACTTTCTGAATTCTCTGTCAATTGTTTTAAACGTGATTTATTTTTAGCTTCACTTTCAAGTTGTCTAGTTACAACATCCAATTCATTTCTTTGTTCGTTTGCAACGGTAATCAACGATCCAGTTATAGATATTGCAGCTTGTAATGCAACAATACGAAGACCACGTTTACTAGATTCTGACATTTCATATAACCACATTGATACAATATCAAAAAGATAACCATCATATACAATTGATCTTTTGCATTTTGTTACAAGTTGACTCCAAAATTCAGTGAAATGTTCACCCAATTTCGCTTTTTTGTTACTCATTGGAAACGAATTAGCATCTTCTTGATTAATGATGGATACTGCAGCTTTATCAACATCTAAATCTTTAAATTGTTTATATGTAATTGTTGTATTTGCACCTGCGCAATCAAACATCATTCTTAATAATTCCCAAACTGCTTTCTCTGGATCTACCTCTGAATAACTATCAATCCAATCATCAATTACTTTTTTTACATCACATTTTGTTGATTTTAATGATTCTATATATATATATGTTTATAATGTATATTAGTATATGTATCTGTTATTGTTATTGCTATTGCTATTGCTATTGTATTTATAATAATAATAGTAATATAAATTATAATCAGAGTAACTATGAAATATAGAATCATAGAATATTCGTCAATACTCTAGAACAGAGTATTAATGAAATCATGTTTGTTATATTTGGTTTATCATCACTTAATTTATAAATACCATTTCTACTATTATTATTATATTATGCTAATTGTATGTGTCTACTTACCAAATAGATTTGATTTTGTTTTACTTCCTTTTGAGGGTCTTTTAGCTGGAGTAATCTTTTTTGATGTAGTAGTTTTAGTATCATCTGATACTGATTGATCTTTCGATTTTGATACTGTTGTTGCAACAGTTGTATCAACTACTTTCTTCTTTCTTCCAACCATTGTTATATATTATATAAATTAAAAAAAAAAAGTCAAAAAAAATTAAAATGATTTTTAACTATGAAAAAAAAAATTAAAAAAAAAATTAAAAAAAAATAAAATAATGAAAAAATTTCAAATTCTAATAAATATGGCGGGAAAAAATGACAAATTAGACTTTATTTAAATAAATCAAAATCAACAACGAGATAATAACTTTATTTAAATAAACCAAAATCAAAGTTTTGATGAAAAAAATCAATATTATATAGTCCCTATATCAAAATAAAAACCTAGTTTTTTTTTTAAAAAAGTAATAATTAATATTATAAATATTATTATAATAAAAACATACGATCAGAATAGTAGAAGAGTGATTATTATTGTGAACTAAATATAACCTATATATATTTTTAATATATTAATAATATGTAATGAATGACATGTTGTTAAAACTCTAGATAGGTATGTGTATATTAAATACTATATTTTTTTTTTTTTGTGGTTGATTTTAAATTTTATTGATTATTTTTCTATATTTTAAAAAGAAATATGGTTAAAAGAATAAAATTATAATAATGACGATAATGATTTAAAAACAATACTTCTTCTTTTTTTTTTTTTTTTTTTTTGTTTTTTTTGTTTGATTAATTGATTGTTTGATTTGTTTGATAAACCTAATTATAAATTTATAACACCTATAAATAATATTAAAATGCATTAATGGCTAGCTGTTGATTGATTATACGATATTTCTGTAATAAGTTCAGCTATAATTTGTTTTTTTGAGAACCATCTACCATGAAGCTTTTGAATTGCCTTCAATGGAGATTCATTATTATCATATTTAATATAAATACATCCCTGTAATTAATCCCAAATATTAGTAGACATTATCTTATTATAATAATGAAACTTAAATATCCTGATAGTTACCTTTGATTTTTTATCTAAATAAATGTGAACAATTTTACCAAAATTTGAACATTCAGCATGAGTATCGCTTATAATTTCTTGATCCCAATTTTCTTCTGTTTCGCTATGTGTATATTGAAAAAGAAATAATATTGTTTAGTTTCAAGAATGAATAAATACGTATATGTTACTGAATTAGTTTACTTACGTTTCTGGATCAAACATATTTTTTAATAAAACACAAGGTGAAGAGAAATTGAACTTTGGAAGTTGAGTATATGGAACAATATTAACTGGAACAGCAGAAGAAGCAACGGCAGCATTATTACTATTATTATTATTATTATTTTGAATGGTAGTAGTAGAATTAATATTAGCTGGAGGAGTAGTTACTTTCCCTTGTAGTTTAGCAGTTAGTAATGCTCTACCTTGAGCAGTTAAAGGAATACCACCATCATCTTCATCCAATGAAGAAAGTGCATTATTTTCTTTGAATGTATGTTGATTACTATTGCTACCGCCACCATTTGCATTACCACCATTTACAGCACCACCATTTAAACTTTGAAGATGTGCTTGGATTTGAGCTTGGAATTGATGATGTTGAGGATGTTGTGGAATCATTTGAATTGGAGGATGTTGAGCATGTTGTGCATGTTGAGAATGTAAATGTGGAAATTGTTGTTGTAACATTAAAATGTGAGCTTGTTGTTGTTGAATGTAAGGATTCATAGTGTAACCTGGTGGCGGATACATTGGTGGTTGACCACCATAACCTGCAGTACCATGATGTACAATATTATTAATTTGTGGAACTTGAACGTATGTACCATTTGTATTTTTCTCTTGACTAACCATATTTAATTTTAAATTTTTACCCATCAATTCATAACCATTCACTTCGGCAATTGCTCTACGTGCAGATTCTTGTGTTTTAAATTGAATGAATGCATACTTTGAAATACCTGGTTTTGTATGAATATTTATGAAATCAATATCACCGTATGGTGCAAAGATCACTCTAATTTGTTCTTCAACAGCATTTAAATGAATGTAACCAACATAAATTCTACTTTCACCGGATCCTGTTACTTTTGCTACTTTTTTCTCTGGTTGAATTGAATGAACCAATATAGCTTGACCATCTAATAATGAACCAGTTAATGCAATTGCACGATCTACCATACTCTTTTCTGTGAATTCAACGTAACCAACACCTTTCATTCTTTTTGTAACTTTATCAGTAATTAAACTAACGTTCATTACAGTACCTGCTTTTGAAAACAAATCAAATAGATCCTTTTCAACCACATTCAATGTTAATTTCGATACAAACACTGTTCTTTGATCACTTTCTTCATCTGGTTCTGGAATACCTGAACTATCGAGTTTTCTTTCTTTAATTGGTGTTGTTGATGATGATGATGATGTGCCAGTAGTGGTTGAACTTGGTGATTGTGAAACATCTGATCTCTTTTCTTTGCTATCTCTATTTGAAGATGGTATTGAAGATGATGAAGATGATGTAATAGTTGTTGTTTCACCATGTCTATCTTTACTGCTACTACTTTCCGAACTGTATCTACGATCTCTACTATCTCTATCACTGCTTCTATAAGATGATGATGATGAATCTCTATCTCTATCTCTATCTCTATAATCTCTGCTATCTCTATCGTATCTGTCACTGCTTCTTGATGATGAACCATATGAATCTCTTCTACTGTCTCTGTAATCTCTGCTATCTCTATCGTATCTATCACTACTACTTCTGTAATCTCTGTCACGATATCTATCACTTGAACCACCACTATAGCTATCGTATCTATCATCTCTACCATAATCTCTACTTTTGTATGAATCTCTATCTCTGTATGAATCTCTGCTGCTATAATCTCTATCACCTCTATCTCTTTCACTTGATTTTCTTTTCTTTTCAAGTGACGATGACAAATCAGATGGATCTTCTGGTTCTAATCTTTTCTTTTCTTTACTATCTCTATTTGACATTTCCTGTGAATATTAAGAATCATTGTTAACATTTTATTTTTGTTTTATATTAATACAGTATTAATACTTACGCTACTTATTATATTTAATGATTCTTCAATAAAAGCATCAACATCTAATGTGTCACTCATATTATTATTTTTATTTTTATTATTATTATTATTATTAATATTATTATTATTATGTGTTTAAGTTTGTGTATTACTATTTATTACAATAACTACAATATTATTATTATATTATTATAAAATTATTATTATTATATGTAATATTATTATTTATATTTATTTGTATGTGTTTGAAAAATTTTCCGCAAAACAAACTAAAAAAAAAAAAAAAAAAAAAAAAAAAAAAATAAATTTAAAAAAAATTTTTTTATAATTTATATTTTTTATTTTTAAATAAAATTTTTTTTTTTTTTAAAAAATAAAAAAAAAAAAAAAATTAAATTTAAACCAAATTTTTTAAAATTTCTATTTTATTCTTTTAAAATAAAATTTTATTTGATTGTATCAAATTACAACCAATCACAATATTTTATTTATTGTGATGATATTATTTTCTATTTCTTTTTAACTTAGTGCATCTTCAACAGTTTTAAAGACTAAATCACTATTAATTCCAACTTTAGATATTAACTCTACTTGATAATCACCTAATTCACTTGAAGCGATTGCAGCTTTCATTACAGGATCATCATCATAATTATTATTTTTATCATTTGATTGACTATTTATTCTTTCCTTTGCTTTAATGTTTTCATTTTTAAATTCCATTGCTTTATCAATTAATTTTTGTTTTTCATATAAATGACCAGTCCATGTTTTGATTTTTTCACCTCTATGAAGAACTTCTTCTCCAGGTAATATAATTCTAACTCTTTCCATTTGTGTGTATTGCTTTGTATTAATATTAACAACAATAATAATTATAATTTTAAAAAATAATAATAAATATAATTATTATAATTTTTAAAAAAAACACATACAAAACAAAAATGGAAAATAAAACATTATTTCAAACACAACACATACAATCTATAACAACCATATTAATATTTATAAAACTTTTATTATTGAGTAGTTGTAGGTTCAATAGTAGTAGTGGTGGTATTAGGAGGAGGCGTATATGGTGAAGGATTTAAATTTCTACGTGCTTGACTTCTCTTTCTTCTTGTTCTTTTATGAGTATCACCACTTGCAATTCTTGCTTTTTTCTTTTCAATTTCTATTTTTGCTAATTCTTTCTTTTTTAATTTCTTTTCTTTTAATTTCTTTCTTTCTTGAACCCATTTTGCTCTATTCTTTTCAAGTTGTTCACCTAATAAATCACGTTTAACTTTATTTTCTTCAGCAATTTTTGCTTTTTCTTCTTTAGTTAATGGTGTTGTAGTTTTAATATCATTTTCTTTTTTATCTTCTTTTTCATTGATGGTGGTGGTAGTATTGTTATCATTATCATTATCAACATCATCTAATTTTCTTTTTAAATTTGGTTTTACTTCTGTTTCTTGTGGTACTGATACTGTAACTGTTTCTTCTTTTTCAACAATTTTAACTTTAACTTCTTTTGGTTGTTCAACTTTTTTAATTTCAGATTTTTTTGGTTGTTCAACTTTCTTTTCAACTTTTTTAATTTCTGGTTGTTCAACTTTTGTTGGTTGTTCAATACTTTTAATTTCAGATTCTAATGATGCTGTTGATGGTGATATAGTTGATATTGTTTTTGCTTTTTTAGTTTTTGGTGTTGTTGTGGTGGTGGTAGTGGTAGTAGTTGTTGTAGTAGTAGTTGGAGTTGGAGTTGGTTTTGTTAATTTTAATAAATTACTATGATCATTTGATTTCTTTTGTTGTGGTTGTTTTGTTTTATCTTTTTCTTTTTCTTGTTCTTTTAATTTCTTTAACATTTCTTTTTCTCTTGGATTAATTTGAGTGATTGCTTTATGAGTTTTAATCATTGTTTGATATGAAGAAGTTGCAGGTTTTTCTAAAATGATTAAATTTGTAAGTACAAATAAAATTGGAATACCAGGATTCTTTCTTAATATTAATCTATGATCATGATCTTGAACTGCAAAAAAGAATTGATTTGCTTGTTTAACTGATAAATCTGTAAAACAATTTTGAACCATATTTTGTTCATCTGTTGAATGTTTATGATTACATTGAATATATTCAATTCTTTTACATGTTGATATTAAATCATTTGAATATTCTTTTGGATTTCTATTCATTTCTGCGATACAACAGGGTGTTATATCTGTATGAATCTATTATTATTAGTAATTTAATTGTATTGAAAAAAAAATACAAAAAATAAAAATACATACAAAAATTAACTTTTGATTCTAATAATTTTGGTAATGCCTCTTTAAAAAATATATTCATATTTAAACATTTCTTTATAAAACCTGGATCCACTATATATAATGTAACAACAACAACAGCAACAACAACAACAGTATTAATATATATTATTGGGTGTATTATGTAACCAACCATTTTTTTTTTTTTTTAATATATGAGCATGCTTACTTAAAACTGAGAATGGCTCTTTATATGAATAATTTGATTTATAAAATTGAATTGTCTTTTTATATAATTTTTGTCTCTTAATTTTCATTTTTTAATGTATATGTGTATATGGTGTAGTTTTGAAAATAAATATAATCAAAAACTTCGTTTTTTTTTTGATTTTTTTTTTATTTTTTTTTATTTTTTTTTTTTTTTTTTTAAAAAAAAAAAAAAAAAAAAAAAAAAAAAAAAAAAAATTTTAAAAAATTTTATAAAAAAAAAAAAAAATT
>JACAFY010018256.1:0-13538 GCA_015252635.1 Dictyostelium capitatum | reverse complement strand
ATTAAAAAAAAATTATTTTTGGTTTTTTTTTAATTTTATTAAAATTTGTTTTATTTTTAATTTTTTTTTTTTTTTTTTTTTTTTTTTTTATATGAAAAAATGATAAAAAGATTTTTCTATTCCAACAATAAATTTTCATTAAACCTATTGAATAATAACAATAATATTAAACAAGTAAATTTAAATTGTTTTAATAATAAAAGAATCAGTAATAATAAACATCAACAACAACAACAACAATTTGTAATATATAAATTTTTTAGTAGTAATAGTAATAATAACAAGATGAATTTATCAGAGGAAGAATGGCAAGCTAAATTAACACCAGAACAATTTAGAATTTTAAGACAAAAAGGTACAGAAGCACCAGGTACTGGTGAATATACTTCACATAAAGGTGTAGGTGTTTATAATTGTGCTGGATGTGATACTCCTTTATTTACTTCTGATCATAAATTTGATTCTGGGTATGTTGTAAATGTACATATATACACAATATAATAGAATAATATACTAATTTAGAAAATTTAAATTATATTAGATGTGGATGGAGTTCATTTTATGATGCAATCCCAGGTGCATTAACTTTTCATGAAGATCCATCTATTCCAGGAAGACCAAGAGTTGAAATTTGTTGCTCTAAATGTGGTGGTCATATGGGTCACGTTTTTAAAGTGTGTTTCATGGTTTATAACTGTAAAAACAGTAATACAATATACTTTACAACTTGTTTACTAATTTATTTTACCATTAATAACTACAGGGAGAAAAATATAATAACCCAATTGATCAAAGACATTGTGTAAATTCAGTATCAATTAAATTTAAACCAGCAGAAAACAAATAGATTATTCAACAATATCACCAAATTTGAATAAAACGTTTATGTTACATTACAATTATTAATAGGTTAAAATTATTCATCATTTTTTTGTAATGACACATATACTTTTAATTGAAATTATCAAATTCATATAGTATAGTATGTGTTCAAATAGTAGGAAATAAACTACAGTAGAGAACAAATTTCCCAATTCATTTGAAGCGTTATTTAATATCACTGAGAAAAAAAAGCATTTAATAAATTTGTTGTTTTTTTGTGGAAGCCCACTTTTATTCCATAAATTAAATTGTTTATAATTTGATAATTAAATTACATCCTGATTTTTTGAATTAATATGTACAATAAAACTTAATACAAAAATAAATATACAGATAAGGAAAAAGATATTTTGTTGTTATAATAATTTTAAAATAAAATTATCTTTTTTTTAAATCTTTTATTATTAAACATTTATTTCTTTAATTTTAACTAGTTTAGTTGATTGTTGTTTGTATTAAATCTAATATTTGATGATATGGGAAATTAAATATAAAATCAAATGAAAATAAATTTGGTTTTAATAATTGAAAACAATCTTGAATTTCTGAATTATTTGTATTATTATAATAACCAATATGATCTTCATAATTGAAATTTGAATTATCATAGAATTGTTTACCATTGTTAATCATAAAACTTTCTTGTTTTCCAATTAACATTTGAATGTAACTATGTGATTTAATTGAAAGATAAAAAATTATATGATATAAAGAATGTTGTAATGTAAATTCGTAACCAGCTCTTGACAACCATGCTGATTTAATAAATTCAATTGTTGATTGTACTTTATCGGTTGAAATTTGATATACTTTAATAAATCTTTTGAACAAATAATTTATCAATTTTTCAATTGGATTTATAACACCAAAATGAGATGATGATTTATCTACAACTTGCTGAAGCAACAATTTAATCATTGAAAATATATTATCTGATGATTCAAATGATTTACTAATTGAAAATCGCTGCTGATAATAATTTCCGATGTCTGTTTGAATAAGACAGGATTGAGGATAATTTTCAAATTTAAAACTGTTTTCATTGTATTTATAATAACTTGAATCATACAATTGATTATATTGATTTTCCCATTCTTTAAAGAATGGTTCTATTGCTATTGAACCATTTTCAACTATTGTAAATGGATTAAAACCATTATTTAAAAGCATTTGAATAAAATTTGGTGTGATGTTGTTTGAAATTAAATCAAATATCAATGGTAATGTTGTTGTTAATGGTAAAAATTCTTTAAAATCAATTTTTAAACTATTAATTGTTTCAATTGGTAATCCTAACCTTGAAATATCATTGATAAACTTTACACGTAATTCCAATGGAAATAATTTGAAACCACTTGAATTTAAATAATTGACCAAATCTATAATTTTGTTTGTGCTATTTTCACCTGTTAATTGATAATTGAAATTGATTTCAAATTTATTTAAATAACCAAGCATTACTTTCTTCATTTTTAATGCACCCTTTGGATATTTAACTTTATCAATTAATTTGCAGCTTTCAAAATTACTAAATATGATACCATCTTTTGATAATAATTGATCCATTTGTTTCAATGATTCGATATCACAATTATTTATTGCTCTTGTAAATGGAAATACATAAAATAACTCTTGATCATCAATATTTTCACTTCTCTCTTCTGGACCAGTATCTTTGTTCCCATCTTTAACATTATTATCACAATTTTCATCATATAAAAAATCAATTTCAGTACATGCACTATTTGAATTTGCACCAATTCCTTCATTTTCATCTTGAGCATTATTTTCACAATTATCCTCTAAAAAAGTATTTAAAGTTTCAGAATCATCTTCATTTTGAACATTATTCGCACTAAAAGTATTTGAATTATCTAAATCATCGTCATTTTCGGAAACACATGCAAAAAACATTGAAATTGGGCCATCTTTTGATTTTGCATATTCAATTAATTGAAAATATTCATATTTAAATAATATTGTTTGATTAAATATACCAGTAACATCTGTTTTAATGTATTGATAGAGCAATTGAAAGTATTCGAACCCATCATATAAACAATCAATTGTATTGGTATTTTTAATTGTTATTCTTTTTGAATGTTTGATACTATCAATGATTTCAATTGGAATGTAATGCCATTGAATTGGTATTAAATCTGTAAAATTCTTATTTTCATCAGTTCTTACAATTGAATTTGATATTGATACATAATGTTCATTTGATCTAATTGAAAACATTAACTCTAAAATTTGGTTATCTACAATGTGGTTTTTAAAATATGAATAACCAGTTGTATATAATCTAATAAATTTACTTGTTTTTTCACTTGGAATTTGAAAGTTATAACTATAATTCTTGAAATATGTTTCTCTATATTCTTTGTAATTACATCCACTTAATTTTGATAAATATTCTAAACCATTTGCACTCTTTAATTTAATTGAATAATGGTAAACCAATGAATCATTTAAACCATTAATTACTTGATCATATTTGAAAAGATACATTTCATAGTCATCATGGTCTATCGAAAATATTCTATGTAATTCTTTAATTCTAAATCTAGTATCACCCATGGTATTATCACGAAAGTAATTATTCTCGTTTAATAACTCTTTAATTTGGTTTTCATTTTTCTTTGGATAATATTGAATTGATTGTTAGATATAATTCAAATGTAACACTTTACATTGGATTTCAACAGAATAAATAGATAAGAACGTACTCAATTGTAATTTGATAACATTACTTGATGGTGGTGGTACATGATTTGAATCTGACGACTTAATTCTTTTGTTTGTAATGTTGATGAATTCGGAACATTATATAATTTGATATAATTTAAAACAAACTCTAAGGTTGGTTCAAAATTACCTCCATTACATATCATATTGATTATACTGTTTTTGAAAACTTCAGTAATGATTATATCAAATGTATTTGTTTTCTCTAAATGTTGTAAAAGTTTTGATAAATATGGTATTGAATTTGATTTAATTGCTTTTTGAATTGTAGCTAAATCAAATAATGTTGTTGATTCACAATATGGTATTGTTGCCAATATATGATCTATAAATTCTTCCAATTCATTTGAATTATTATCTATATCCATTGATTGCAACGTATCAATTAAATTGAATTCCATTAATTCTTTTGATTTATACTTTAATAAAAAATAAAATGATTGTTTGAGATTTCTTTGACTTGAATTTCTAACCTTGTTTTCATTTTGTTTATTTAATTTCTTCTTGTCTATATATTCGTCACCCAATTTATATTCATGTGAATTATTAAAATTATAAATTTCTTTCTTTTTGTATTTTTTATGTTTTTGAACTTTTTTTTCATTGTCATAATATTCATCATGTGAACTTTCAACTTCATAATATGCTCTTCCTCCACCACACAATGAACATGTTCCAACTGATAATACGGATAATGATGATGATGATGATAACTGTTCAATTATTAATGTCATCCATTTTGTGCACGTAATTTAATTAAAAAAAAATAAAAAAAACAAAAAAAATAAATTTCGTTTTTTTTTTACCCGTTAGAATTATAATTTATTTTTAATTATAATTTATTGCTGCAAATCGAGATAATGAATTTTGATATTGGAGTCATGTTTTTTTGAATTTTAATATTAATATTATATTATTTTATTTACATAAAATAAAATTTAAAAAAGTTATTGTAAAAATAAAATAAAATGAACTTTTTTTTCCATATGATTTAGATCCCCTCATTGAAATCTAAATAAGAACTGACTGTTGATGAATATACTTTTCTACATCAATTTACTTGTGTTCTATTCAATAATAATATTTTTTTTAGTTATTCTCATATCAAAATATTATAATCAACTTCTCATTTAAAAAACAATCATTTCAACATTTATCATTATTTTAGTAATATCTAATAATTTTCTCTATTTTGTTTAATATGTTTAATTGGTGTAGGTGGTTGTAATAGTACTTTAAAAACAAGAATATTATTACTGATATGTTTATTTAAATGTCCCGGGTTGTAGTTTAAATTAAAGTGGTAAATAGTTAATGATCATAATACCATTATCAATTAATAGAGAATTTTTAAAATATTAAATTTCTTTATTATGTTTTTAGATGTTATATTATTCATTATTAATATACATAAAACTATATCACTTATTGATTTAAAAATATAAAATGAAAATGGATTACTTTGATTTCAAATTAATCTGGATAGTGAATTATAAATAAACAAAAATAAAACATCTTTTTTTGGTAAAACAAGATTATTAAAATCAATTACAATATTTATTTAATTTAAACAAATCATTTATCATATCTATATTGATCCCAATCATCATCAAATACATCTAGATACTTTTTTCTATTTTTAAAAAATGAATAAGGACTTAATCCTATTTCATCAAGATCGTGTCCTCCATCTAAAAATAAGATTGAAATGAAAAAATTAATATAGTATTAATTAAATATTTATAATTTTGAATATTAATGTATTACATACCTGTACCCATCATATCATCATACCAACCTTCATAATCATACAAGTCAGCACTGTCTTCAATAATTTCTTCTTCTTCGCTTGAATAATCATCGTCGTAATCATCGTCATAATCATCGTCATCATCGTCATTTTCATTATTTTTAATTTTTTCCTCTTGTTCTTCTTCCATTTCTTCTTGTTCATCTTCTTCTTCATTTTCATCTTCACTTTCTGGTAATGGTGGTAATTCATATTCTTTAATTTTAACATTTTTAATTAATTTGCTTTTATTTTTCCAAAACCATCTTGGTGATTTTCTTGATATTCTTGAATATTGAATTGGGTTTGATTTTTTGAATAAAGTTAATTGGTCTTTATAAAATTTATTATAATCATAGTTAAATAATTCCAATTCATAACCACCTTCAACTTCACTTGTAGAATCTTCATCATCTGTATATTCACCACATATAAATGAATCATCATCATTATCATCATTATTATTGGTAGTATCATTAATATCAGCACCATTTAATTCATCTACTTCGAAATATATTGAAATTGAATCTGGATCTAATTCATTAACCAATTTATATGTTTTTTTATAAACTTCTGCTTCAATTAATTGACTAAATGGTTTAAATGATACAGCACCACTCTTTGAAACCTTTTTGACAATTGATGTAATATTTTTTGATATAATTATTGTATCACTTGAAAAATATTGAAATACTCTTTGAACCAATTCAGATTTATTACCAGTAGTCTTTAAATTTGATTCTTTGCATAGGTTTTTTAAATCATATGCTGTTTTTGATTCAAGGAACTCCAATGTATATTTTTTATTACGATATACATAACCTGAGCTATTATTTTTGATTTTATAAACTCGATTTGAAATTATTTTGGTTTCTACAGTTGGTTGTATTGATTTATTATTACTCTTTTTTAATTGAACCCATTTCTTTTCTTTTATAACGCAATCTTCATCTTCTTTTTTACTAACATGATAAACTGATATTGGTTTGTTTTCTCTTTTTGATTGATATCCTTTTAATTCTTTATTAATTTCTTTATATGATGACTCTCTTTTTAAATTATATGAATTATATGCGTATAGATCCCAATTTAAAGCAAAACTTGTTGGTGCAAGGTGGTCATCAAATTCACCAGTTGTTAACTTTTTAAATAAAATTCTAAAATCATCATCATGATCAATTGTTTTTAATATATCTATTAAATCAATAATCTTATATTTATATTAGTAAAGGTATAGTTATTGAACCGTATTATTATATACAAAGTATATAGTATATACATACATTTTTACGTTTATTAATTGAATAAACATGATATAAAAAACAATCAAACAATTCATTTAAAATGAAGTTTAATAACAAACAAAATGATTTTATAAAACATTTTGTATATTTAAAGTTGCCCCTATAATTTTGTTTAATTATCTTCTCTTTGATGAATTTACTTGTAATAATTTGATCGTTAACTTCATTATCTTTTTCTTCATCTTTTACACCAACCATAGTGTATGTACAATATTCAAATAATTTACCAGGTACCAATAATGTTACTACAAATAATAAATCTTCTTGATCAACTATTGGGGGATATAATTTTACTTTTCTATTTTTGTGCATTGAAATTCCCAAAAACTTTTTAAATAATTTATTTGACAAATAATCTAAATGGATGTATGATCTTTTTGAAAAAACTACATTTCTATCTTTAAAATCATCATCTCTTTTAATTCTTGATTCTAATATTCTTTTTATTATTTTTTTCATTTTTATTATACCGTGTTTTGCCTTTGAGTAACAATGAATTTGAAAAAAAAAAAAATTTTTTTGAAGAACTATAAAAATATTTTTTGTGAAAATAATCCTGGCAACCAAAGTGATCACTTACAATCTTGAGAATAGAATATCACGAGAATATTCTAAAAAATTAATTTTTCAAAAAATACTCAGATTTTTTTTTTAATTGGCGCAAAATATTTTATCATTTTTCTTTGGTAAATATTGAATTGATTGTTCGATATAATTAAAATGTAACACTTTACATTGAATTTCAAAAAAATAAATAGATAAGAACGTATTGTAATTTGATATCATTATTGATGGTGGTGGTATATGATTTGAATCTGACGACTTGGCGCCCAGTTCTTAAAAATCGTTAGAGATATATTTTGTGATTTATAGTTTTTTTTATTTAATTTCATATGATAATGTTTTTTGTGGTTGTGTGCGGCGCGTTGTTTACAATATATTATTAACATATTATCCAAATGATAATTTAAAAGTGTTAAAATACCACTTTAATAAATTAAAATTTTAATTTAATATAAATTGAACAATTATTACCATCTTATTATGACTTTGTAATATTGTCAAAATACATTTTATTAAAAATATTAAATATGGAGTTTATCAAATTTTCAATCTATAACTCATTGTGGCCATTTATTATTTTTTAGGGTAAAAAAAATAAATCAATTTTTGAAGATATTATATTTGGTGTATTTGATCAATGGTGATCATTTGAAGATATTGATATTAGAAAAGATAGATGTTGTATGAAACAAAAATCATGGTTATCATTATTAAAGCAATTAAATTTCCACTCTGATATTAAGAATCAATTTGTTTTGTAATTTCAAGCCCAAAAACCTTCATTATTATCATCACATTCTATTTAAGTGTCGTCAAATCCTTTATTATAAGTATTTTTCAACCATTTCTCTAAGAATATTCATTTAATTACAAAAGTTCAAAGTTTTAAACAGAATCTTCAAAAATTATAAATTATCAATTGAAAATTTTAAAGAGATTACATTTGAATATATTCAAATCAATCAAATGATATTAAATTTCAATTTAAAAAATTATAGATACATTTAATTACAATTGTGAATCAGGCTCTTCAAGTTATTTATCTTCATCATTAATAGGCTCAAATAATTTCAAATCGAATTCATTGAAAAGGTTGACCTATTAATACCGAAATTTAATTCAAGTTATAATTATCTATTGGTATCTAAACAAAATGAAATCATATCAAAAGAAGTAAAAGTAATGGATTGTGGTATAGGTTAATCAACTTTGAAAATATTAAAAAGGAAAAAGAAAAATGTCTTCATTTTTTGTACAGATTGTTCAATTAAATGCCAATTGGGTTTATAAATTAATAAATCAAAATTAAATGGATTTAATATCAAATTTCATTTTAAAAGTATTGATGTTGGTAATTGTCTGTTGGTAAAAAATTCAATAAACCAAATGTTAAAAGATAATCCATCGATTATAAATATTGATTCAATATTTCATTATACATCTGCTCATATTGATTGTGGGGTAAATGAAATTTGATATCAAAAATGTAGATATGTTTCAGAGTGTAATGTATTGTATTCGTTATCTCGATACAGAAAATCAATTTGACTACTATTCTTATCAATTATGGATATATCAAATCACCTTGATTTGTATCTAGATGGATATGTTGCAAACACGTTGTAAGGTAGTGAAGGTCTTGTACAATTTCAACAAATTCAATTTTAAGCTCATTGGATTTACTTCAAAATCAATCTCAATGTATAAATAGTATTATTTGTAGTTTTACAAATGATTTTTCATCTTTTACAAAAGAATCACTATGCAAATTTAAAGAAATTTAACTTTTCAATATAAAATAATGTACATATTGTGCTACCGATATAATAATTAGTAAAATCTCAGATATATTATTAATTGATCAATCAAGAAATTCAAATTAATTGATTATGGCGCTAGTCTCATTATTGTTTCCATTAAAAATTGGGGTATGTAGTATATCTATATAATTAACATATTTCAACTGCAATATACTAATATTTTAAAATTAAATATGGAAAAAGAATTCTCTATTCCAAACATTATCACTATTCAGCAATTATAAAATAAAGCAATTATTAAATCAGAAAAGGATAAAAGATTTCATTAATTGAAACCAACATATCCTAAGTAATGGTTTTGGGAAATATACTGAATTAATCAAATTTGGTGTTGTTGACGGTAATATTAAAGTATTTATAAAGGGTACAACTGGATTTATAACAATCATATTAATCACTTTCATGTCCAATACCTATTTGATGATTTTGCAAAAATACCAGGTGGTCTAATTATGTATTAAAATCATATCCGTTAATATGCCCTATTTAGTTAATCCAGTTACTTGGTTATCAAATAAATTATTGGATATTTCAAAACATAATTTTCATAAAAAAAAATCTAAAAATATTGGAGCCTACTAAATCATTATTAAAATCAATGGGTTCTTTTGGTAATAAAGATTATGCTGGTTTTAAAATAACTAACCAAATGATAATAAAAATAAAAATAAAAATAAAATATGTTATTATCACCTTCAAACTAACTGACCAAATGATGCTAAGGTTGCGATACGCTAATTTAATAATTTTTTAAAAATATTTTAAATTAATAAAGTTGTTAGACTTTATCCAAATCTGTTGAAAAATTTAAAAAAGTTAAATGTTGTGAACTACAAAACAAAACAATATATAATTAAAATAAAAATCAATGTTGGTTGTGTTGTGTGATATATATTCACAACCACTGCACAATTATAATATTTAGTTTAAAAAATTATTATTAAAAATATAATAACAACAATCTATATAATAAAAAAATACAAGTAAAACTTATTGTAAAAAATATAAACTAAATCATAAATACAATATTATTTAAAAATTATTTATTTCAAATGAAAAAAGTGATTGTTATTCGTTTATGCACTGATGATGGAAGATGATACAAAGTTTGAAATACCACATTCATTGACACCACGTTCAACATATAAGTAACCAGATTTACCCCAATCAGCACCCCATCTAAAATACATAAAATACAACAATATTAGTAAATTTTCATCATCATCATCATCTTCATCATAATGATATATCATAAAAATGTATGGAAACTTACGAATTTTTAACGATCCAATATTCCTTGTATTTACCAAAGATGGTTTTTTCAGCAGAGAAACCAACAATTAAGATACCGTGATCTAATGATTGTCCACATGGGAAATCAAAAACACCACCAATATAGAATTGCCATTCAGCTGCATCAGCTGCAATTGCTAATGGACCATGTTGATATAAGTAAGCAGCCATTTGAGTTTCATTTTGTGGAACCATAGTGAATGAAGTGATTTTAGCACCTACATCAGCACCATTGAATTCACATTTGTCACCAGTAACAGCGGTCTATAATATATAAAACAATATTAATGTTATTAGTATATACACCCACAAAATATAAATGTAAATATATTTCAGTGGTGTGTTGATATTTACATATGGATAAGTAGCTTCAGTTTGGATTCCACCATTTTTAATTACATAGGTGTATGCATTTGGTTGAAGACCACCGTCACAACCAGCATCACATGATTGTTCACCATCATATTGCATGCATTCGTGATCACAATCAACTAAATTTTGTTCGGATAAACCAACTAAACCATTTCCTGCTAAAAAGTTTTGACCTTCAATGTTACCAGTGGTAGAGAATGACCAACATCTAATATTAGAAAGTGTTAGTATATGTAATATTTTCGACAAATTATAATTAAAAACTTTTTAAAAGTATTTTTTTTTACTTACGAACCACATTGGCCTTGATTTTTGACACCTGTAACAGCACCTTTAGATCTAATTGCAAGTGATTTGTAACATGTTAGTAACAGCACCATTTTAGTTCTAATTACAAGTGGTTTATCGCTAGTAAATTTACAAAAATAATAATTTACCTCCAATCCCAAGCAGTTGGTGTAATACCAACGATATCGTCAGTTAATTGAGCAGCCATTGGGAGATCATCAGTCATAACGGCGGATTTACCATTTAAGTAGTATTGTCTGAATTCAGCAGCGCTGAGATCAGCAAATTGATTGACACCAAATTCAGCATTTGATTGTAATGATTTAGCTTTATTATTTAATGCTTGAATATTTAATAAATTTGATTTGAATGTTTCAAATTTAACCATATATTCTTCTGCGGAATAAATTTTATTGTATTTATTTTGGAAATCAACAAATTGTGATTCTTCTATAAATATTTGAATGTAAAAAAAATAAGATATTGTTAGTGTCAAATGATGATAATGATGATATCATTAACAATGATGAATGAATAAAAGAATGATATTTACCAACTGAAAGTCTTCTACCAGCAGCAAAGGCTGATAACATTAAAACAAATAATAATACAAATCTCATTTTTATTTGTGTCTGTGTGCGAGTAAATTGAAAAAAATGAAATATTTTTAAAATTTTTATATAAAAAAACAATTGGAAAAAAAAAAAAAGAAAAAAAAATCAAAATACTTTTCGAGATATTATTGGAAAATATGATATCAATTGTATTAAAATCCAATCAATTGATAAATAAAATTTCAATAAAAGAATTTGATTTTATATTTGTTTATGGGTGGGTTCTATAGAAGTAAAATTTTTAAAAAAAAGAACAAACCTTTTTATAAACCACAAATAATTATAATTGTAATTTATTTATTTATATTTTTTTTATTGTGTATTACCATCTAAATCAATTGGAATATTAACAATTTCTTTTGGAGTACGTGGTACAGGTGGTACAGTTGGAGGGACTATTAAATTTCTAGTTAAATTTCTCACAGCATTATTATTATTGTTTCTTCTTGTAATTTCATTTTGTTGTTGAATTGATCTTTCAATTTGTTGTTGTGATTGTATATTTCTTTGACGTTCAATTTGTAATTTTTGAACATTGGTAACCCAATATCTAACCTCTATACTATACTCGAATACTCTTTTCATTTTTTGTTTTTCAATTAGACAGAATTCTATATTTTTTTCCAATATCATTGGATTCTTATTAACTTCACTTAAAATTTGATTTATATCTTTTGATAACTAAATGAAAGAGAGAGTGAGACAAAGTTAATATATTTTTATCAGTATACATAATATACTTGTGACACTTTACAACAACATACCTTTTTATTATGTTTTTTATAAATTACTTTATTACCAATTAAAGCACCAACAAATACAGGTAACCCAATAAATAAGTAACTTAATACTCCACTTGTCACAAGTAATGCTTTTAATTTTGGAGTGTCTAATTTTCTAATTGAATTATTATTTATATTATTTATAATTTCATTAAATTCCCTTTGGTCAATTATTCCATTTAAAGCATGCGATGGATATTCATGGATAAAACCATTAAAATGAGAATGACAAAATTCTTTATAATTTACTGGTTGAGATTCAACTTTAAATGATATTCTTTGCATTATTGTTTTATTTATTATTATTTTTAAATATTATTGTATTTACATTTATTATAGGGGGTAATTTATATGTAAAAGTTTTTATATAAATTAAAATTAAAATAACTTCATTTTTATTTTTTTTACATTTTAAAAATAAAAACAATAAAATAAAATAAAAATAGCTTTTAAAATCTATTAATAAAAATAATATTATTTTTTTTTTCATTTTTAGACAAAAGACAAAAGAATTTAGGATACAATTATTTCATGTTTAAATCTTTGTGAATCTAATAATACTATAGAGTTTTATTACACTTCAATTTGAGGTTATTTTAATTAAATCATTAGTATTCGTACAAGATTTACTTATATCTATAGAAGATTCATATTAATAATTAACAATACTGAATATAGATATTCTTTTTTTATTTATATGAAATGATATATATAAATATTTATTTATGTCTTTTTTTATTGTTATTTATTTTAAGAAATATAGATTCACATATGTTAATATTATATCTATCGCTAGATTATGATAATCAGCAAATAAATTTACCAAAAAATACAAATGGGGGAAAAAATAACATATACATTTGTTTTTATATGGTAACAAATAAATTTATTTTAATTAAATATTATTTTTTTTTATTTTTTTTTTTTATAACATTAAAATAATAATTTATTTTCTTTTAAATTAACCACAACAAAAAAAAAAAAAAAAAAAAATAAAAATTTTTGTTTTTTTAATTTTTTTAATTTTAATTTAATTTAATTTTTTTAATTTTAATTATTTTTTAAATTTAAATAAAATTTAA
>JACAFY010018248.1:0-13540 GCA_015252635.1 Dictyostelium capitatum | reverse complement strand
GCTTTGTTTTTTTTTTTTATTTTATATTTTTTATTTTTTTTTTTAATTTTTTTTTTTTTTTTTTTTTTTTTTATTTTTTTTTTTTTTTTTTTTTATTTTTTTTTTTTTTTTATGTCGGTTGGCAATCTCTTTTAATATTGGTTGCACAACCAAAGAGATTTGAAAACTATTATTTTGGTTTAGTTTACGTTGAGAAGATTTCACAAATTGTTTTGTTTTTTTTTTTAAAAAAATTAATTCAAACAAATATATATAAAATGAATTTCATTTAAAAAGATTTTTCACACATTCTCACATTCATACCCTTTGACCTGCTATCTACTCTGTTTGGAGACAAAGTACAATTTTCTACTCCTTCTATCCTTATCAAAAAATAATTTGCTTGTTTTAATATCTTTTTTTTTAAAACCAATATTTTTAAATCTATCAAATTTTTTTGTAATATTTAGTTGGTCAAGTTCAAACAGTTAGGCTAAAATTCATTTTTTTTTTTTGATGTGGCTCGCCTGCGGCTCGCCACACCAAAAAAAAAAAAACTATTTGATTTTGAAAATAATCAATATCTTGTTAAAAACATCAAATATCACTTGTATCTGTTTGTTGGTGAAAATCCCTATTAGCAGTAGTGAGACAGTCTAATAAATAAGAAAACAGAATACCAATTAGTTAAACACAATTACACCCATTGATCAAAAAATTAAAAAAAGAAATTTTCATTTGAAAAAAAAAACGAAATCGAGATATTTTACAAAATAAAAAAAAAAAAAAAAAAAAAAAATTTCATTTTTTAATTTCACACATACAACAAACATAAAAATAATAATAATGTTATCATATAATAATAGCAGCTACAAAAGATTACATCAATTGTAAATTGGATATTGAGTCATCATAAACAATAGCATCAGAAAACAGAAATGCAAACTGCAGCCATCATCATCAGCATCAAAAAAATCATATGAATTACCAATTGATAAGGTATTCAGTATGGATTGGTGGATCAATTTTAGCTTCATTATCAACTTTCCAACAAATGTAGATCTCAAAATAAGAATATGATGAATTAGGTCCATCAATTGTTCACATGTTTCTAAATGATTTGCATTATAAAGTGCTTATAATGTTCAAAAAAAAAAAGAAAAATAAATTTGTATAATAAACTCATATAACATTTTTTTTTTAAATGTTGGTTTTATCCATTTAATTACTTGTGTCTTTTTTTTATTCTCTTTTTTTATTAATCTTTTTAACAAAAAAAAAACAAAAAAAAACAAATTAAATAAATAAAATATCTATCTTTCTCTCTCTGTCTTTTTAATTATATTCATTTAATGCTCCACTCTTATTCTATTTCCAATTATATTACAAAGATTATGTTAATATTTATTTATTTATTAAATTTACACAAATTTATGCAAAATCACCACAAAAAAATTCTTTTTTTTTTTTTTTTTTTAATTTTTTTAAATTTTTAAAATTTCAAACACCCACAACAAATATTATAAACAACATATAAATAAATATAATAATATTAATAATGGATAAACCGAGGCAATGGAAGCAACATTTTTAGATTTTAATGATAATGGTGAATATATTCAACATTCACCAATATCACAACAACACAGCAGTAAAACTACACGAATATCATTTATCGATAAATTATGTAGAACAGATAAAATATATGTTGATCATGGATATATATATGTACATATATTTCATAATACAATTGTAGTTCCATATGAAAGAATTGTAGTTAGTGGTGTTTCATTATCATTTGGGTTTACATTGGTATCAATCATTGGTGTTAATGGATATGGTATCACTGCATTATATAAATTATTATATACATACCGATTCAAACTTCGGCACAGTTTTTAAAAATTGTAAGTATAGATTTAAATTAATAAACTTCTCATATAAACAAATACCAAAACTAACAAATAATAAAAATATACTATATTAAAGTTTTAGGTACGATTACAATTCAATTATATCAGTTGATTCAAAAAGAAATGACAATGACCAACAATCTATTGCTAGATCAGTTGATGGCCCAAAAGGTATTGGCAAATGGAAATTATTATGACAAAATTGATTTACTCATATTATCAAAGCAAGGTGATATTAAAAAAAAAATTATGAAATTGTTACAAATAATCCAGATAAGTTCAATGAAGAGATTGGTGGAGAAGCAACTAAATTACTAAATGAAATTATAGAAACATTAACCGATGCCGAAAAAAGAAAGAATTATGATATTAGAGAAGGTTTAGCTTCACCATTACCAAATACATCAACCAGCATCACCTTCTTCATCTTCTTCACCTTATCAAGGATATGCATCAGGTTCAGGTACTCCAGGTCAAAACTGGTTCTCATTCAAATCCAAAATGGATTTAGAAAGAGAAAGAGTAAATGAATATACATCATTATTTAATTCAACTAGACCAACAGCAACTCATACTCAATATACTTCACCAACAAATCAACAAACCAACAACCATCTATACTTTCTGCACCACCTTCAAACCAAAAATAAATCCATTGGTTCAAAAATCATCAACATTATCCAACACAAAATCAAAAACAACTTCAAAAAATGATTCTTTCAACTATCAATTACCACCATCATCCAGCTCATTAGTTTTTGGCTCAACAACTGCTCCAATTTCAAAAATAATAAAATAACTAAAAAAGAATTTTAATAAAATACAATATTTATTTATTTAAGTTGTCCAAAACTATATTTATAATTGCATCTATTAATATTATTTATTGTTGTTGTTATTGTTAATAAAATTGGATTATTACTTTATTATTGTTCATTTAAATTAATAAACTTCTCATATAAAACAAATATCAAAATTAACAAATAATAAAATTAGATGCAAATTGTCCATCATGGGAAAATTCAATTACAGGTCAAATCAATATGATGTAAATGTACTTAGAATCAGTTACACACAAGCATATACAAGAAAAAAATATCAATTGGTAAAAATTTAGCAGTACGTTCAGTATTAAGATCATGTATTAATGGTAAACCAATGTCTAGTAATTTCATCATGTTCACTTAGTACATCATCAACACCTGATCATCGTTAATATGTTACAACTGTATTGCCATACCATCAACTACATCAATTGTTGCAAAGAAAGGATCAAGTCAATTTGCTGCAGTTATTACAGCTGCATTAGTTTGCCAATTTTATCGTGAAGGTTTTTTCATTGATTGTACATCAAAACCAGATCAAGGATTCACTATGATATTAAAGTTTTAGGTACAAATATACCAATTCCAGGTCAACAATATGCAATTGTAATTAGATCATCTGGTTCATAATTGGTTGAATCTATTTGTTCAGAATGTTTTTATGATCCAAATAATGATCAACAACAATATTGTAATGTTAATAATGATATTGGTACACAAGTTTGTAATGATGGTAATCAATTTTCAAAATCTAAAATTTACATCCATTTGAAAGATCAAGAGAATGTAGTAGAGCATTGAATTCAACTAAATTGGATAGTATTTACAAAACCATTTGTTGATAGTTTATCAGGACACACAGATGGTATATTTACAATGACACCTCATCCCCTAATTGAATAATGTTGCAAGTAGTTCATATGATGAATTTATCATCATTAGCAGAACGTACAACAGTTAAAGCACATGATAGTTTTGTACGTGGTTTAATATTTACACCAGATGGTACAGTAAACATAATGATTTCATGTCGTGAAGATAAAACAATTAAAATGAACAATAATAAAGTAATAATCCAATTTTATTAACAATAACAACAACAATAGATAATATTAATAGATGCAATTATAAATATAGTTTTGGACAACTTATATAAATATTGTATTAAATCATATATTTAATAACAAAAACTATACAATAACAACAGCTTGTTAAAATTAATTAAGTGTAATTATTTATTATATTGATTTTCATCACCTTCTTATTCTTCATCTTTTTGATTTTACCCGGCCACCTGCTTTCTTCTCTGTTTGTGAAACAATAACCGCTATACTAAGGAGTTTTTTAATGATGTATGTTAAAAATTTTATGTTATTTTAAAAAAATATAAAAAAAAAATAAAAAAATGTTATTAATTGGAGTTCACAACTTTGTCTCTTTACATCTTGGCATTTTCTTTTCTATTGTACAAGATTGTTTACAACATAATAATTGACGACTTGATATGTTTATCAATTTTTACTAAAATTTTTTTTTGTTAATATTTGAGAATTAAAAAAAAAATAATCTTTATTACTTTCACCTTTGTGATAAAATCTTCTCAATGAAATAATTTTTTTAAAAGTAGCTACTATAATTACTAATTAAACACCCTAATAATACTTTATGGGTAAATTAAAAAATATTTTTTTTTACCATCACCCACATGAAAAAAGTATTTTTAGATTATTTTTATTTTTAATTCAAAATTTCAACAACCACTTCTGTTTTTAAAGCACACACACCCCTATATTGGAAAATCACTTAATACCACACACACACACAAAATTAAATTAGGATGTCTGATTTATTTCAGATTGGAATATGTTGTTTTTTTATATTTATTTTTTGAATATAATTTATCATATAATATTTTTAATTGCACCACAAACCCTTTTTTTTTTTTTTTTTGATATAATAATTTTTAATGTTTACACCACAAAAATAAATAAAAAAATAAATAAATAAAAAAATAAATAATATTTAATAAATAATATAAATAAATATATTTTAATCATGTCAGAAGTAGCATCATTAACTAGAATTTTTGAAGAAAAATTCAAAGTAAATCCATTAAATACAATTGTACCTTCATATACCATTAAAGATCCATTAGAAATATTAACATTATATGAACCAGTTTTACAAGATGTTGTAAAAGTTTGTGATAATTTAATGTATGATCATTTAATATTACCACAAAAATATATAATTCTATAATATAAATTTATATTAATATTACTAATATAAAATTCAACTATATAGTTGTGCAATGCCTAATTTAGGATCAATAGGAAATACATTTTCAATATTTAATGAAAAATCATCAATTATATCAATTGATTCATTAAATTCAAAATTGGATGATTTTAAAACAGAATTAATTAAATTAATAAATGAAAATAGTAAGTAAACAAAAATAAAAAAACATAAAAAAACATAATATTAATAGATTTATTGTATATACAATAATAGTTGAAGGAGAGAATGAAATTAAAAAACAAATTGAATTATGTCAAGAAACATTTACAGGATTTAAATTATCAATATCAACATTAATGCAAGATTTAATTACATTAAAAAAGAAATTAACAGATAAAGAACAACCAGAAAAGAATGATTTACTATATAGTAAATTTAATACATTAATTGGTCAATTGGAATCATTATTAAAATTATATTCAAATCCAAATTACATTAAACATATTTATAAAAAATATGTTGAATTATTATCAGTTTATTCATTATTAATGGTAAATTTAAATGTATGTAATAAATTTATAATCAAATATAATTATCATTCATTATTTAATTAATATGTTAAAATTAATATAAAATATATATTAAAAACAATTATAGGCATTTTGGTATCAATATGGTATTAATTCAAATTATGTTATTGGTGTTGATAGTTTTAGAGAGAAATCACATGTATCAATATATAAAGGATTAAATAATTTAAAAACAATTGGAGAATTCATTGAAACCAAAGAATTGGAACAACTTTATAGATTATTAGAATCAGATTTACAATTATATCCAGTACCATTATATAAATCACCAATTGAAATACCATTCAATGATTATGTACATGATTTAGCACGTGCAAAATCATTTACACCACCAATTTGTAATATAAAAACAACAGAAATGAAAACACCATTTATCTATAGAATTGATGCTGTTAATTGTTCAGGTGAAGGTATGTTTGAATATAAAAGTGGTCATGCTAGAAAAATACCAAAACGTGATCCAATGACTGATTGTCAAGGATTTTATTTCGCAACATGTCCAAGAATTAGAGTAATATTAGATGCAAAGAAAACATGTCGTGTTCGTTTATTTGGTGTTTATCAAATTAAAAATGGTGTTGGTATTACAGTACGTCATGAACAAGATTATAATCATTGTAATTTTTATCAAACTCCAGATGAAGAAGCTGGTATAATTTATAAGGTTGGTACTTCATTTAAAAGTAGTAAACCTGATATCGCAAATGGTGCAAACGCTACCTGTGCAACAAACAACAAAAATCCAAAACAATTTGAAAGTGGTTTTGTTCAAACTGAAAAATTTTACAATGTATCAACTCTTGATATATTAGTTGATGGTGCAGGTAAATCAAAATTATTATTTCTAGAAGTTATTATATCTGATGATGCTGAACCAATTAAAAAATAAATTATATGTACTTTTCTTTTAATGTTCTTTTTTTATTGAAATATAAAATTTTTTTAAAAAAAACCCAAAAATGCTTGCAAATTCAAAAAAAAAGTTTTTTTTTTTTTTTTTTTATTATTTTTAAATTTTTTTATGAAAATGAATACCCAAATTATTATATTACCATTATATTTACAAAAATATATAATTAAAATAATATGTAAATTTATAAATTCACAAAATAAGATAATGGATTTACCATTTTCATTTTCAGATTATAGAAATAATGAAAATCAAATTAAAAAAATAACAATATTAATAGCAACAGTTTGTAAAGATTGGTTAAACTGTTTAACAAATAATTTAAATGTTTCATGTGATTTTAATTACAGTGATGCCAAATATTCAATTATTAAACCAACAAATATCAAAACATTAAAACTTCATTTCAATCATACAGATTCTGTATTTTATAAATATAGAATAGAAGAAATTATTAAAGATGAACATTTAACAAACCAATATGTAAATGAAAAACTAGAAACATTATCAAAAATTAGTGAAAGTAGTGGTAGTAATGATGAATTTAAAAAATTAATAATTAGAAATGTTGAAAATTTTCAAGATGTATTTAAAATACAACAAGTTTTAGATGGATTAGGTGGTGTTAAATTTAAAGAAACAATTGAAAAAATATCATTATTATCGTTACATTTAGGTGGAAATCCAACATTATTAACACCATTAAAATCAATTTTTGATAAAAAAGTTAATAAAATATTTTCATTGACAATATCATATTTAGTTGGACCATCAATTAGAAATCAATTGGTTGAAACATTAAGAATATGGGGTAAATCAATTAAACAAATTGATATTGATATTAATCACAATTTTGCTATTCATAGACCAAATAATACATTTGAAAAGTTTTTAAATCCATCATTACCATTATCACCTGAAACATTAAATTTATCAAATATTGAATATTTAAATATAATTGGTCAACCTATAACATTTAAAGATTTACAATTCATATTTACAAATATAAAAAAATTAAAATTATTATCATTACATAATTTTTGTTTTAATTCATTTTCATATTATTTATCAACTGATAAGGAAAGATTAATGGAATTAGATGGTGGATTAAAAATATGTAAATGTAAAAGTTTAATTGATCATACAGAATTTACTATTTCACAATGTTCACTACAATTAAATTCAGATTGGAATTCTTTGGGTAATATATTAAATGATCAAATATCATCATCAAAATTAACTCAATTAGAAATTAATAACTCATGTGGGTTTATGAAAAGTACTTTTAATGGTCAATTTCCAAATACTGTAAAATCAAAATTTATTCAATTTTTAAAATTATTTCCAATGTTGGATAAATTAATACTTGGTAATATTAAAACACCACATATATTTGAAGAAATTGCAAATAACATTAAAACAATTACAAATTTTAATTCATGTGTAATTGAATGTGATTCAACAACTTATATTGAATCTTTAGAGAAAATATTATCAAAACATCAACATATAACTCAGTTTAAGTTGATAAAATTAAATTCAAATGATCAAAACTATTATGATGAAGTTTCATTATTTGATTATAATAAATAAAAAAGTCTGTTATTATTATAATAATTATAATAAAAAATGTTTTTAAACGGCACTGCTACACTTTATACACGGCACTGGTACACTTAATACAGCTTTTTTTTTTTTTTTTTATTGGTAACTTTTTTTAATACCACTGAGTAGGCCTTTTTTGAATCCAAAAAAAAATTAAAAAAATGGTTATGTCATATGGGTTTGATTTTTAAATGTTTTGAAGGTACCTCATTTCGTGTGAAGGGAATACAAACAAAATTAAAAAACTAAAAAGTATGAAATGGTTAATTTTTGCAAATTTATAAATTTTTTTTTTTTTTTTTTTTTTTAAAAAAAAAATTATTCAAACAAGCTTGAAACAACAAACAATATATAATGACAACCGAAATTGAAAGAGGAGATTGTGGACAAAATTTAGAGAAATTACCTCTATTTTTTAAAGGATCAGTTATAACAGGTTTTGGTAGAGGAAGTAAACAATTAGGTATACCAACTGGTATGTTTTTAATGAACTAATGTAGAAGAAGTGGTAGTTATGATTATAGGTATTAGCTACTAATTGTTCCACTATAATAATAATAGCAAATTTACCAGTTGAAGAATTAGAAGAAACATTAAAAAATATACCAATTGGTGTTTATTATGGATGGGCAAATGTAAAAGGATTAGAAGATAATAAAGTTTTCCCAATGGCAATGAGTATAGGGTGGAATCCTTTTTACAAAAATTTAAAAAAAACAATTGAAATTCATTTAATCAATAAATTTGAACTTGATTTCTATGGTGCTGAATTAAGAGCAATAGGTTTAGGTTTCATTAGACCAATGTGTGATTTTAAATCATTGGAAGATTTAGTTAAAGCTATAAACGACGATATAGATTTTGCACAAACTCAACTAAAAACAATAGAAAAGAATCAACATTATAAAGATCATTTATTCTTTTTAGATGATAATATAAATGTAAACTATTTAAATAATAAAGAAAACAAATAGACAAATTGTACAACTCTACTACTACTACTACTACTACTACTTCTATTTTTTTAATTTTTAAAATTTATTTACAATTGTTTTTTATATGATATGCTGATATTCTATATGTGCGTATTTTATATGTTTTATATATATATATATATATATATATGTGTGTGTATGTGCGTAATTATTAATACATTATTGGTGACGATGTTGTTGTTGGTTTTAAACAAATTCATTATTTGTTTTATCTTTAAAACCATTTTGTGGAATTATAGAATGAGAATAAATATGAGATGATAATAGTAATGATGGGTGACTTGATCTTCTTTGATGAACTATATTATCAAAAGGTGATTTACCATATTGTTGTTGTTGTGGAAAAGGTGGTAATAAAGTTTGTGAATTTGAATGTAATGAATTTAAATTTGATTCAACACTGTGTGAACGTCTTGGACTATTTGGAGGAAGGAAATCAACTGGCCACTTTTCAGAATCTTGTGAATAATTAAATGTGAATCCAGTGTCAAACATTGGTGAACAATAGAGATACGATGAAATTTTACCACTTTGTGATTTCAATGATTTTGCTTCAGATGACCACAAATCTTTGTTTGATAGAGAATTAACTTTTTGTAATTTAATTGGTAATCCATTTTCTTCATCCCAACGTGTTAATAGGACAAATGATTTATAGAGGTTTAATGGTCTACCAATTGGTTGAATTTCCCAACGATAAACTTTAACTGTATCTAATGTTGTAAATGTAGAAGTGGTACTATCATCACCATCATATTTAATTGCACGACGATGAATTCTACCAATAAATGGTTTTGGACCACGTAATGTATGTTTAATTTCTTGATCTATATTTAAAAATTGTTGATAATGTTGAAAAATAACTTTGATATGTGATTCATCTTCAAAACCATACCAACATGGTAATTCTACTTTTGATTCATTATTGCCACCGGTAATACCATTTATTGATTTTCTAATTGCAATTAATACAATTTTATCGTTTTCTTGTTCTTTTTTAATCATTTCTCTTTTGGTTTCTTCTTCACTATCATCATAATAACGATTATTATATACTTCGTCATCTGATGATACAATACCTTGTAAATTATTATATGTGGATGTGGTAGTTGTAGTTGTTGTAGTGGTCGATAGGTTGGATGGTGATGTTGTTGAGTTTAATTTTTTTGGTGATGGTGGTGAATAGTTAATTGAATAAGATGGTAAAAAGAATTGATCATCAAATACAGTGTAATCAATATCTTTATCTGAAAATGAACCTTCTTGACCACTACTACTATCAAAATCATCTTCAGATGAATCACTTGACGAGTCATCACAATAGAAAATGGATGATACACTCTTTTTTAAACTAAGATTACTATTTACATTCATCCATTCTCTTCTTTTTTCTTCTTTTTCAGGTTCAGATTCTGATTCTGATACACTTGAATCATCGGATTCCGATTCATCTGATGATTTATCTGTTGATTCATCATCTGATAATATTTCTTCTTCTTCTTCTGATGTTGAATAGTTGGATGAGTTATCATCATCTTTTGAATATTCTGATGAATCATCATCTGCCAAGTCTTCATCGTCTTGTTTTTCTTTAATTTGTAATTTATTTTGACCATTCTTTTCTTTTATTTCTTCTTCTTCTTCATCATCGTCTCCCTCGCTATCGCTTGATGAATAATCATCTTCACCTTCTGATGAAGATGATGATGATATTAATTTACTTGAAAATGATCTTCTTAATTTACCATTATTAAATTTTCTATTGTTACTATTTTTATTTGGTGTTGTTACTGGTGTTGGTGTTGGTGTTGATGATGATTTACTTGACATTATGTTGATAGTTGTTGATAAAGAAGAGGATGATTTTATAGCAGCTACTGCTACCGCTGTTGTAATTGGTGCTGATGTTGCTGCTGTTGTTGTTGTTGGTTGATTTGTAGTTATGCGACAATTTGCTGTACTTTCTAGTAGAGCCAAATATTTGTGGTGATCTGTTGGTGACCCATAACGGTTGTCATTAAATTGTTGTGGTGTAAGTAACATCTTTTACTTTGTTGTTGTGGTTGTGGTTGTGGTTGTGGATGAGGTTTATCACAATCTAATGATGATAATGAGTCTAAATTCTCTTTCCAATAAAATTGAGTTGCAAAACTTTGAATATGTTTATTAATTTGATAAAAAAATGAAGATTGGTTTTCTAATACTGATGAATTTTTGTTGAAATATTTATTATTATTATTGTTATTGTTGTAGATAGATGATTCTTTTTGTTGGGTTTCAAATGCCATTATACTTGAGAGTGGTTGTGATTTTGAATATGTGAATTGAAAATTATTTAAAATGTGTTGTTTGATTTATGTTGATGTTCTGAAAAAAATAAAAAATATATTGATTATTATTTATTATTTTCTTATTATTACTATTATATGTATGTTGTTGCTGCTGTTGGTTGTTGTTATTATTTTTTTTATTTTTTCAAAAGTCTGTATTATTAAATTGAATAAGAAAATTAAAATGCTAAAAATGTTTATTTTGGTGTGTGTGTTAATATTAATTTGTTTTATGTTTTTTATATGATGAATTATTAATTTTAAAAAATAATAAGCTCAAAATAGTTAAATGTGTGGTGAAACTTTAAGAGATGACCCAATAACCCAAAAAAATTATAAAAAAAAAATTAAAAAATTTAAAAAAAAAAAAAAAAAACTGGTATTATTGAGAGACAACACCTATTATTATTACAAGTTATTAAGTCGTTCTTCAACAACAACAACAACAACAACAACACACATATATAACATACAAACACACATTATAATAAAAACAGTGTTGTAGTTGTATTAATTAATATATTATAAAACCCACTCTTTTTTTTTTTTTTTTTTTTTTTTTTTTTTAAAAATTTTTAAATTTATATTTTTTTTTTTTTTTAATAGTGGTTTGGTTTTTTTGTTTTTTTTTTTTTTTTTTTTTTTTTTTTTTTTTTTTTTTTTTTTTAAATATTTTTTTTTTTTTTTTTTTTTTTATTATTTTTAAAAACATATTTTTTTTTTTTTTTTTTTTTTTTTTTTGATAATAATCTTAAAGTTATATTCTCTTTTTATATTTAAATCTGTCTCTCTTTCTCGAGAGTATGTATGTGTATGTTATATGTATATTTGTGCGTTTGTTAATGATTTCAAAGTATTGGTGTGTGGTGGTAATGTGCTTATCTTAATGTTTGGTTGGTTGGTTTTGTTTTTTTTTTTTTTTTTTATCGTTGGTTTGTTATGTATGCATATATGCATAAACCACCACAATTTTTTATTTTTTATTTTTAATATAAATCACACACACACACACACACACACACACATAAAATAAAAAAAGACAGTTGAGGTGCCCGAATTGTTGATGTGGTGTGTTTAATGTTATCAAAAGGAAAGTTATTGTAATGATACCATCACAAGGACAGTCTTTTTAAATTTTAATGTTATAACGAATGATAGTAATAATGTAAACTTATTTGTTTGAAAGTATAATTTATATTATTGTGGTGTGATTACTATTATTCTATAAAACTATTTTTTTTTTTTTTTTTTTTATTATAACAGCTATTATTTTAAAAAACGAGATATCACACACTTTTTTTTTTTTTTAATAATACGATAATTACATTTTAATGATTGTTGATGCTTTTTATGGTATGAATTGATTTATTTATTAATTTATTGATGTAATTGTTGCTGTTGTCTTTGCTATATATATATATATATATATATTATTGCTATAATGAATGATATGTATATGTGTTAAAATTTTTTAAAAAATCGAATGAATAAATTTTGAGAAATATTTTAAAATTAATTTTATTTTTTTTTAATTTTTTTGTTTTTTTTTTTATACGCCATGCAACCCAAATTATTTTTCTTTGTCACAAAATCTTTGAAAATTAATCAAATTAAAAAGGGTGGCTTGATAATTTAAAAGAAAACATTGTAATCAAATAATGTACATATTTGTTTATGTGGGAAAAGAGAGGTTAAACATCAATAATCAAATAATGTACATATTATTTTATTTTTTGTTTGTTATTTATTTTTTTTTGTTAATAAAATAATATTGCGAAAGTATCAAAGATTTATATATGTTCAGCAAATGTTGCAGCCATGATACTTATTAATTGTTTGTTTTTATAATGTTAAAAATAGAATTGATTATTATTTGTATTTGAAAAACCATCGTGACTTTGACCAATATTAATGCTGTTTGATATATTTTGTTGTTGCAATCGTTCAAGTGGATTTTGTTGAGTACCCAATAGAGCTGGTGGTTGATCATTACTGTTAATAACCAAATGATTATGTGTTGGAAATTGTTGTTGTTGTTGTTGTTGTTGTTGTTGTTGTTGTTGTTGTTGTTGTTGTTGTTGTTGTTGTTGTTGGTCTAGTTGTTGATTAAATTGTGATGACGTATTAAATTGATGGTGACTTGAAAAACCATT
>JACAFY010018237.1:0-13546 GCA_015252635.1 Dictyostelium capitatum | reverse complement strand
AAAAAAAAAAAGAAATAAATAAAAAATCAAAATTAATTATATTTAATTAAGCTAAATTAATTAACAGATCATCCAAAAAAAGTGATGTGTTGTTTAAACTATTTATAAGAATTTATTTTCGGTTGGTGTTTTACAAAAATAATACAATAAAAACCATACGAAAAAAAATTAATTGGTTAGTAAATTTGCCATTTAATAATGATTTAAAGGATGTATTCAATGTATTTCACCAAAACCCAATTCAAATGGTGCATCAATAATTTCAAGTGGCGGTTTTAATAATAAATTAACATTGTTTTTATGGTGTTTGTGGTTTTAATCCAATTGATGGTGGTATGTATTACCTTAACAACAATGTAATCAATATTGATATTGCACAATTACAACAACAACAAAAATATTAAACTATTTACTGGTTGTAAGAATATTCAATCACTGTCTTCTTTGGGACCATTATTATAATTATTTTGTTTTATTCTTTAATGTGTAGATTTACACACAGATATTTTTTTAAAATTTTAAGTTTTTAAAAAAAAAAAAAAAAAAAAACCAACTTTTTTTTGATCAGTGGGTTATTTAATAACATAAATAGAAATGGATACTGACAACAAAGAATTAAGTTTGAAATATGATGTTGAAAATCAACATTATCATGATGATGGTGAAGAAGAATTAGAAGAAGGTATTTTAATATTGGTAGATGATAATAAATGTTTGGAACATACAAATGAGGAAATTAAATCATTATGTATTGAATGTAGTAAACCACTTTGTATAGAATGTATTACAAGTAATCAACATAAAGGTCATACATTTGAAAAAATAAATAAAGAAACAATGAAACCAATATTTGAAGAATTCAAACAGAAATTATTCCCACATTTAAATAAAATTCAAACAACAAATATTCAAATTTTAAATGAATCAAAAAGAAGATATGGTTTAAAATTAGAACAATTACAATTTATTGAATCAACAATAAAAGATGAAATGGTTCAAATTCGTTATGAATTTGATAAAATATTAAAAGATGAAGAAAAAAGATTACATTTGGAAATGGTTGAATTAAATAATAAAAATAAACAACTTTATAATACTATAAAATCAGATATCACTGACCAACCTCAAAATAATTTAATAAATTCAATAATATTTAAATATAAACTAATCAAAGATATAAATGATATAGGAAATAATAATATTAGTCACATTTCAATATTAAAACATTTTCAACAATCTCAATATATATTAAATAATAATAATAATAATAATAATAATAATAATAATAGTATAAGAAATAAACTATACGAATATCAAGATATAATAAATCAATCAAATAGTAAACCATTTGAATCGTTAGTTAAAAGAATGGATGAACTATATAATATTAAAAATGATCTACAGTTTGGGAAGAGTATGTATAATTTTTTATCCACGCTTTTTAAATTTATAGTTTTAATTTATAAATTACTAATTATATAATGTTTTTTTTTAGATAATGATTTATATGAAAATTATAATAATTATGATGGATTGGAAATTAAAGTTAATGAGAAATTCATTGCAATTTCTGGTGGATTCGATTTAAAAACTTATCCATTACCAAACCATTTGGAATCAATAGTGTTGTTGGATGAATTTAATCAAGATTTAGATACATTACCTGATGGTATTATAAGTTTAGGAATTTCAAATATAAATGTAGAGTTGAAACCTAATTCAATTCCATCCTCAGTAACTATATTACACTTTTTGAATGGATTCAATCAAATGATAACACCTGATTTAGTACCTTCATCAATTAAAGAATTATATATTGGTAATATCAAACATTCATTAACAATTGGATCAATTCCGAATACTATAGAGATCTTGCAATTATATAATGGATTCAATCAAAAGATAACACCTGATTTAATACCTTCATCAATTAAACAATTATGTATTGGTGATATTAAACAACCATTAATCAATATATCAATACCAAATACTGTAGAGATATTGACTTTATGTGATGGGTTCAATCAAATTATAACACCTGGTTTAATACCTTCATCAATTAAACAATTATGTATTGATGATATTAAACAATCATTAATCAATATATCAATTCCAAATACTGTAGAGATATTGACTTTATGTAATGGATTCAATCAAATTATAACACCTGGTTTAATAACTTCATCAATTAAACATTTATATATTGGTGATATTAAACATTCATTAATCAATACATCAATTCCAAATACTGTAGAGATATTGCATTTATATGATGGGTTCAATCAAAAGATAACACCTGGTTTAATACCTTCATCAATTAAAGTATTATGTATTGGCGATATTAAACAATCATTAATCAATATATCAATTCCAAATACTGTAGAGATATTGTATTTATATGATGGGCTCAATCAAAAGATAACACTTGGTTTAATACCTTCATCAATTAAACAATTATATATTGGTGATATTAAACAGTCATTAATCAATATATCAATTCCAAATACTGTAGAGATATTGTATTTATATGATGGATTCAATCAAATTATAACACCTGATTTAATACCTTCAACAGTTAAAGTATTATATATTGGTAATATTAAATATCCATTAACAATCGTATCAATTCCAAATACTATAGAGATATTGCATTTATATAATGGGGTTGATAAAATATTAACACCTGATTTAATACCATCAATTAAACAATTATATATTAACGGTATCAAACAACCATTCAAGAAATATAACAATTCAATATTCAATTTTTTTTCTATGAATAAATAAAAAATGATTCATATTAAAAAGTGTAACCAGATATAAGTGTAATATCTTTCTATCTAAACCAATGGACAGTCTCTTTTTAATTTTAATATTTTTAATTTTGAACTTATTTATTTTATTATTTTAATTAATAATTTATATATAGAATACCAAACCATTTGAGATCATTAATTAAAAAATCTTTGTGTTTTTTTTTAGTTTAACTTATTGGGAATATTATATCACACACTTAAATTCAATAAACAACATTATTATATTTTTAAAAGATCATTTTTGTGATTATATACTTTTTATTCAAGACATTGTTAAATGTATTATCGTGAATATTAATTGTATTGGTGTGACATTCAAATTTATAATAAAAAGTTGTTAAATTATTATAAATTTAAAACACTTTTAATATCTTCACATTTAAAGCGCTTTTAATATCTTCACATTTAAATTTTTTCTTTTGCAATAATCATTATTTAATTATAAAAACTTATAAAATTAATTTATTTAGCTATTATTATTATTAATAATTATTTGGTGTTGTATGTTTGTGTGTGAGTGATATATAATACCGATCGTAAGAATCCGTTATTTTACAAATTAATTGAAAATTGAATTGACAATATTGGTAGTTATTGTTTTAGTGAAACCAATTAGTTTTTCAATGGCATAACATATTGTTATTATGACAATTGATTTAATTGATAGTGATAGTTGAAATAATTTTTGGATGAAATAATTATTTGTGATTTCATCAACGACATTACTTTTATCATCAATTGGAGGTAATGGGTGTTCATCACCATTCGACAATGTAATGCAAATACCATGATCAATTGAATGATTTGGTGATGGTGGTGGTAATGCATCCAACGAACTATTAACAGTGCATTGACAAGATTCATCTTGAAGACTTGTCTCTTTTGGTGTTTTACACTAAAAAAAAGAAGAAAGATTGGAATTAGTATATATTTTTTATCCTATTATGTTTTATAAAGAAATAATCCATACAAATAAATTTGGATATTGATTGGTTGTCATTTTATTATTATTACTATTGTTACTATTGTTATAAAAAATTATTGTAAATTTACTTTTACTTTTTTTTTTTTTGAAAAGGTTAATATTATTTTTTTTGATTTTTTTGGTGAAACAATGTTGTTTTTGATTTATTATTGTTATAATTATTACATTTATATAATAATGTAATAATCACAATAATTATATATCAGCAACATTGTTTCGCTAAAATCCAATTCTAAATGGTAAATTTTATTATAAATGCAGATATGATATTATTATTATAATTTCTAACAACTGCGATATTAAAATTTGATTTACCAATTCAAATGGTGTATCAATTTCAAGTGGATCATTAATTTCAAGTGGTGATGGTGGTAATAATGAAATAACATTATTTGATGGTTGGTTGTGGTTTTAATCCATGTCGTCCAAATTAATCCATCTTGTGGTGATGGTGGTAGAAATGTAAATGTATTGATATTGCACGTCGTCGTAGACATTTAATTGTGTTATAGTGACATTCAAATTGTGTGTTGGTCTACCTCAATTTATATAATTCATTTTTAAAAATTTTCAAAAATAAATGTATGACAGTAATAATTACACTTGGAGTGTGTTTTAATGCTATTTTTCAACATGATAAAACGTTTAACATAGTAAAATATCGCGTGATATTTTTTTGATTTTTTTTTTTTTTAACAACATGGAATTGGATTATAACTGCTCGTAATTTTATTTTAAATTTAATCTAGATTGACGACCTTAATTGAATGGTTAATGCTCTGTTTTTTTTTTTTTCTTCTTTTTTGTTAATCCATATTTTTTACGAAAAATTTAAGATTGTGCGACCTGCAACAATATGAAACAATATGTTGTTTTAGACTAATATATTTTTAATTTCACATTAACTTGTACAAAAAATATTATAATATTAATAATAATGAAATTACAAAACTATTTATTTATATTATTTATATTACTAAGTAATTTTATTTTAAATGTTTATTCATTAACATGTGCAAGTGGTTACACATTAACTGGAAGTGTTTGTACAAAACAAACAGTAACTCAAATTACTTGTGCTGATGTAAATTTTAATTTATAATTATTGAAATTAATTAGAAAAATAAATTGATATTAATTTTGTTTTTATAAAAATAATAATTACAATCTAGTGTACATTATCATCAAATAAAGCAGTTAGTGTATTTAAAGTAATTGCAGGTTCATCAAATCCATGTGGATCAGGATATTTTGCAGAATATGGTGTTGGTACATCCAATATTGTAAATAATGTTTTACCTGTTATGTATTGTTCAGATGATATGGATGTTGGTGGTATGGGATCATCAGCTGAATTTATTACAATGGGTACAACATGTCGTAGTTATACTCAAAGGTGGAGAGAAGATATTACAATATCAGCAACTGATAGATATGTTGTATTTTCATTATGTTCAACTCAAGGTTATTTAGTTTATCCAAGTTCAACACAAACTGCATCTGCTTCAACAATTACAAAATGTGCAAAATATGCAAATGGTAAAATTTTAAGTAATATTGCAATTCCAGTTTACACTGCAATTTGTCCAGTTGGTTATACTGGAACTGCACCATCATGTACAGATATAAATGAATGTTCTCAAGGTATTTGTGGATCTGCTACTTGTACTAATACAGCAGGTAGTTATTCTTGTAGTTGTCCAAATGGTTATACTTTTAATGCTGGATCAAAAGCTTGTGTTGATAATAATGAGTGTACAACAGCTAATATTTGTGGTACTACTGCAACATGTTCAAATACACCAGGTAGTTATACTTGTAATTGCCCAGCGGGTTATAATTATGTTGCTGCTTCTAAAACTTGTGCTGGTAAGTAGTGTTTAATATTTTAATTAAATATAATATATATTTTACTAATATTTAATTTAAATATCAGATATAAATGAATGTACTTTAGGAACAGCAAAATGTAGTCATACTTGTACAAACTCACCAGCAGGTTCATTTACTTGTTCATGTCCAGCTGGATATAGATTAGGAACCGATAAAAAAACTTGTTCTGAAATTAATGAATGTACTGAAAATTCATCAGGTTGTAGTCATACATGTACAAATTCACCATTAGGTTCATTTACTTGTTCATGTCCAAATGGATATAGACTTGGTTCAGATAAAAAAACTTGTACAGAAATAAATGAATGTACTGAAAATACTTCAGGATGTGCTCAAATTTGTACAAATACTCCCGGTAGCTTTACTTGTAGTTGCAATGCTGGTATGTTGATATCTATTTAAAAAACAATTATTATATGTGAACAATTTGATTTAAATATAATCATATTATTAATATATTTCAAATTATTAAAGGTTATCGTTTAAATGGAAAAGCATGTGATGAAATTAATGAATGTACTGAAAATTCATCTGGTTGTAGTCATACTTGTTCAAATATTCCATTGGGTTCATTTACTTGTTCATGCCCAACTGGTTATAGACTTGGTTCAGATATGAAAACTTGTACTGAAATAAATGAATGTACTGAAAATACATCAGGTTGTAGTCATACTTGTTCAAATATTCCATTAGGTTCATTTACTTGTTCATGTCCAACTGGTTATAGACTTGGTTCGGATTTGAAAACTTGTACAGAAATAAATGAATGCACTGAAAATTCATCAGGTTGTAGTCATACTTGTTCAAATACTCCATTGGGTTCATTTACTTGTTCATGCCCAAATGGATATAGACTTGGTTCAGATAAGAAAACTTGTACAGAAATTAATGAATGTACTGAAAATTCTTCTGGATGTAGTCATACTTGTACCAATTCACCATTGGGTTCATTTACTTGTTCATGTCCAAGTGGTTATAGACTTGGCTCAGATTTGAAAACTTGTACTGAAATAAATGAATGTACTGAAAATACATCAGGTTGTAGTCATACTTGCGCAAATACTCCATTAGGTTCATTTACTTGTTCATGTCCAACTGGATATAGGTTAGGAACTGATTTGAAAACTTGTACAGAAATTAATGAATGTACTGAAAATACTTCAGGTTGTAGTCATACTTGCACCAATTCACCATTGGGTTCATTTACTTGTTTATGTCCAACTGGTTATAGACTTGCTTCAGATAAAAAAACTTGTACTGAAATTAATGAATGCACCGAAAACACTTCAGGTTGTAGTCATACTTGCTCAAATACTCCACTGGGTTCATTTACTTGTTCATGTCCAACTGGTTATAGACTTGCTTCAGATAAGAAAACTTGTACAGAAATTAATGAATGTTCAGAAAATACTTCAGGTTGTAGTCATACTTGTTCAAATACTCCATTGGGTTCATTTACTTGTTCATGTCCAGCTGGTATGTTAAATATTAACCAAATTTAGATTTTAATCATTTTAAATGATACTAATATTATTTACACCACTAAAAACAATAGGATATGTTTTAAATTCAAATGGTAAATCATGTGAAGAAATTAATGAATGTACATTGGGTATTTCAGGATGTTCTCAAAATTGTACAAATACTGATGGAAGTTTTACATGTAGTTGTATTAATGGTTATTTATTAGGATCAGATTTAAAATCATGTAATGATATAAATGAATGTGTTACAATTATTCCATCACCATGTGGTTCAACTGGTGCAACTTGTTCAAATACACCAGGTTCATTTAATTGTATATGTCCATTTGGTTTCGAATTTTCATCTGCAACTAAAACTTGTATTGGTATGCATAATAACATTTGATTAATATTTAAAAACTACAGTAATACTAATATATAATCATTATAAAGATATCAATGAATGTAGTAGAGGTATATCAGGTTGTAATGATATTTGTACAAATTCACCAGAAGGATCTTTTACTTGTAGTTGTAGTAATGGTTTTGCTTTGGGTTCAGATAAAAAAACATGCACAGATATTAATGAATGTTTAAATAATCCAACACCATGTGGTCAATCATATTGTAAAAATTTAAATGGTAGTTTTGAATGTTCATGTCCAAATGGTTATGCACTTTCATCTGATAATCAATCATGTTTAGATATTAATGAATGTACAAATAATTCAAATTCATGCCAAGGTAATGCAATTTGTGATAATTCAGATGGTAGTTTCGAATGTTCATGTCCAATTGGTTTTCAATTAACTTCAAATAAAATTGCATGTATTGATATTGATGAATGTTTAATAAATACTCATCAATGTATTGGTGTTTCAAAATGTTCAAATTTAAATGGTGGTTATGAATGTATATGCCCAGCAACGGGTTATACATTATCATTAGATGGTAAATCATGTTTAGATATTGATGAATGTTTAGGAAATACTCATCAATGTACTGGAGTTGCAAAATGTTCAAATTTAATTGGTAGTTATGAATGTTTATGTCCTGAAACTGGTTACATTTTATCAATAGATGGTAAATCATGTGATGATATTAATGAATGTATAGATAATCCAAATTCATGTCAAGGTAATTCAATTTGTAAAAATTTAGATGGTAGTTTCGAATGCTCATGTCCAGTTGGTTTCCAAATAACTGTAAATAAAACTGCATGTATTGATATTGATGAATGTTTAGTAAATACTCATCAATGTATTGGAGTTGCAAAATGTTCAAATTTAGTTGGTATTTATGAATGTTTATGTCCAGAATCAGGTTATAATTTATCAATTGATGGTAAATCATGTGATGATATTAATGAATGTTCAACAAATACTCATCAATGTATTGGTGTTTCGAAATGTTCAAATTTAATTGGTGGTTATGAATGTGTATGTCCAGAATCTGGTTATAATTTATCAATAGATGATAAATCATGTGATGATATTAATGAATGTACAACAAGTACTCATCAATGTATTGGTATTGCAAAATGTTCAAATTTAATTGGTGGTTATGAATGTTTATGTACAGAATCTGGTTATAATTTATCAATAGATGGTAAATCATGTGATGATATTAATGAATGTTCATTAGGTATTGACGAATGTATTGGTGATTTCACAACATGTGAAAATACAATTGGTAGTTATATATGCTCATGTCCAAATGGATTCAACTCAATTTCAAATGGTAAAGATTGTCAAGATATTGATGAATGTTTAACAAACACTAATCAATGTAGTTTTAATACAATTTGTTCAAATTTAAATGGATCATATTCATGTCAATGTATTCCAAATTATTCACAAATTTCACCATTTGAATGCCAACCAAAACCAATTATTTCAAACTTTTTCCAAAAACCAAATGATAGTTATACATTTATTGTTGAAGGATTTAATTTCTTTGATTCAAATCCAATTATTACAATTAAAAATGAAATTAATAATATTGATTGTAAATTCAAACAAGGAAATGAAAATAAAATTGAATGTACAATTAATCAAGGTATTGAAATTATTGGTGATGTAATTGTTAAATCAAATTCACTAAATTCAGATCCATTCAATTTTATTGGTTCACCATACTTATTTGCATATTCTAAAAATCCATTAACATCTGGTGAAGAAATAACATTTTTTGGTAGAAATTTACCAATTACAAATACAATTATTAAAGTTAATTCTAAAGATTGTCCAATAACTAAACAATTTGAAAATGAATTTATTAAATGTTTAGTACCAGTAGGATCAGGTGGTTATAATTATGTTACAGTTGAAAATGGTACAGTATCAAATACTGATAAAATTTATATAACATATGATAATCCATTTATTTCAAGTACATCAATTGTTTATACATCAGGTGGTATACTCGCAATTACTGGTCACAATTTTGGTATACCAAATAATAATTTAATTGAATCATTTATTGAAATTGGTAATCATCAATGTGCAAATGTTATCATTATATCACATACTGAATTAACATGTGAATTACCACCAACAGATTTAATATTCACATCAATAATTAGTTTAGTAATTGATGAATTACCAGTATCAAATGATTATTATTTTACATATTCAAAATTACAAATTGATGGTAATACATGTTTTAATAATTGTAGTAATAATCAAGGTAATTGCACTGAATTTGGTTGTATATGTAATAAAGGATTTACAGGTATATCATGTAATGAAACATTAATTGAAATGAAACCAATAACACCAATTATTGATCAACCATCAATTGAAATAATTGGTAATGAAACAAAATCATTTGGTTATAAAGTATCAATTATTAGAATTGAAGAAATTAGTTTCACAAATGAAATTATTAAAGTTTATAATTTATTAAATCAATCATGGGATATATCAAATAATGTTTTAAATCAATGGAATTTCAATATTACATTAGATAATAAATCAAAAATTAAATCAACATTTGAACATTTTAAAAATTCAAAAGTAATTCAATTTGCATCAAGTACATTTATTATACCATCAGAATCATTAAAATTAACAATTACAACTACTAATTGGCCATTCATTTCAAAATTAAATACATTAAGAATTGTAATTTCAACTGAAACTATTGTATATGATATTGATGGTGAATGTTCAATTGATAAATATCAAATTTCAAATTATAATAATCATGTTTGGAGTTCAACTAAAAATATTGAAACTGGTTTAGTTGCAAGGTTCATTTCAATTGCTGTAATTGATGATAATTCAATTATTGCAAATATTGAAACTTTAGAAACAACTAAAACAACTTCAATAATTGGTATTTCAGTTCCTTATTTCTCTCATTTTTCAACAATTGATCCAGATTTTTCAATGTTGTTTATTGATGGTAAACAAAAAACAGGTAATTGTGATAATACATCCTCTGTAAATTGGAAATTAGCAACAGGTTTATCAATTGGTGGTGCTGGTTTAGCATGTGTAGCTGTTGGTTCTGTAATTTTAATTAAAAAAAAGAAAAATGAAAAGAATTTTACTAATGCTGTAAAGAATAGAAATAATCAATAAATAAAAAAATAAAAATAATTTAAATAAATAATTAATAATATAACCAAGTATTTGCTGTTACATTTGTTCTTATTTTTTAACTAAACCAAGTATTTAAATTGTAGTTTTTATACTTAAAATATCATTCATATCAACTAATGTGAGCTATTATTTTCTTTTTATAGTTTTGTTGAAGGATTTAGCTCATAAACATGTTTAGGGTATATCTGACATGTATTTCCTATCTTGTTTTATAATTAAGATAATATTAATAATGCAACCAATTCAAAAGCGCATTACATATCATCTATTCATATCACCTCTACACACAAATTTATATATTGTGTTTGAAGCATATTTTGCAAATACACACATTTAACAACATTAATATATAACTAGTTCAACCAATTTAAATATGTATAAATAATTGAATAAAATTTTATAATTTTTCATTTTCATTTGCAATTAAATACAAATAATAAACTACAAATAATAAAACATACATATAAACTATAATTCAAAATGACCATTTTAGGTAAATATTATTTTAAATGCAGATGTGTTATTATTTTTAAATAATTTCTAACAACTGCTTATTGAAATAAATTTTTACAGGATGTATTCAAAGTATTTCACCAAAATCCAATTCAAATAGTGTATCAATTTCAAGTGGATCATTAATTTCAAGTGGTGGTAATGGTGGTAATAATGAAATAACATTGTTTGATGGTGGTTGTGGTTTTAATCCATGTCGTCCAATTTGTAATCCATGTTGTGGTGATGGTGGTAGAAATGTAAATGTAATCAATGTTGATATTGATATTGCACGTCGTCGTAGACATTGTTAGTGTATTATCTACTTCAATTTATATAAATTTATATTCAAAAATAAACATTTAACCTTTTTATAATAAAATGAATGTGTTTATTCTTAATAACGATTTTTTTAGATATTTTTTAGATATTTTTTTTGGTATTTTGTTTTTTTTCATAAAATTATTTTTATTATAAAATATTTCAACACAGTGTATTGTGTTTTAAATATAAATTTGTTTTTATCCAATAATTTTTGATCCACACCTTTTTTTTTTATTATTTTTTTAAAACATATGAAGCACTACCTCAATTATACAAACACAATGACAGATAATCAGGTATCAAATCAAGATAATAATGGGAGTAATAGAAAAAAGATTAAATTAGATGATGACGATGATAGCTATACAGGTGTTAATATTAGAGATATAAATATCATATTTTATTGTGTATGGAGAAATAAAGTAATTAGAAATGAAATATTATTTCATACAAGATTGTTTAATATTCATTTAGGTGTAAGAATTGATTTTACATTGAATGAATTATCGACATACAAATATAAAAGTTATTTGGATATGGTTCTTTTATATGATGAAAAAGAAGGAAAAGAAAGACAGCAACAGTTTATACCATCATCATCACAAAATGTTAATCCATTTAATGTATCAGAAGTTTCATTTTATATTAGAAATCTATTATTACTTGATAATAGTATACCAAATACAGTAACAAGTTTAAAGTTTTTAAGTTTCCCAATTAATCAAGAGTTTACTAAAGGAATATTACCTGATAGTATTACGAATTTAGAATTTGGTTTTGGTACATCATTCAATCAATCTTTTGCTAATAGATGGTTACCAAATTCGCTCAAAACATTATCTTTACCACTTGAATTTCAAAAAGATATTAGAGTTAATCAATTACCAAAATCATTAACTGAATTAAATTTCATGTCATATTTTCATTACAAGGGTAAAATAGTACCTGGATCAATTCCACCAATTGCTGCAGCTAAACCATTGGATTATACCTTCACTTGGAAATGTGAAAATGAATTAACAAATGAAATATCAAATAGTACCATTGGATATGGTATTGGTCAGTGTATTAAAAAAGGTGATATTCCAAATAATGCTATTTCAATTAAATTTTCAGAATTTTTTAATGGTGAAATTCAAGGAGCACTTCCTGCATCATTGAAATCATTGGAATTTGATTATTTTCCAAAAATATCAATTGGTGAAAATTTATCATCATCAAATTTAACATCAATTGATATGGGTAATTATAATCTTCAATTGGTACCAAATTTATTTCCATTATCAATTATATCAATTACATTTCATAAATTTAATCAACCAATACCAGATGGATACTTTTACAAATATGTAAATTTGAAATCATTGAAATTTCATAGACTTAATAGAGTTATTACAGAAAAAACTTTACCACCATTATTAACATTATTAGATTTAGGTTGGGATTTTAATAAAGATATTAAAGAGAATATATTACCATCATCATTATCAATATTGTCATTGAGTTATCGTTATCATACATTAAATGTAAATGTATTACCTGTATCATTATCAACATTGGAAATTAGATCATCAGAATATATACTTGGTATTAACCAATTACCAATATCAATTACTTCACTATCAATTGCAACATCTCATCAAATTCCAGTTGGATCACTACCATGTAATTTAAAACAATTGTATATTACTAATTCAAATTTCAATCAAGATTTAACAATTGAAGGAATTTTACCAAAATCAATCCAATCAATTTATTTTAGTTTTAAAATTGATAAAAACTATATCAATAATTTAGATTTTGACTTTTTTAAAAAATATATTAAATTTAAATAAAACAAAAAATAATTTAAAAAGTGTTGTTTAATAAATAATGATCATTATTTTAAGTACCATATCCTATAACCTCATTCCCCAATATTTTGAAGAGAATTAATTATCTGTAAATTATGATAAACAATAATCC
>JACAFY010018219.1:0-13550 GCA_015252635.1 Dictyostelium capitatum | reverse complement strand
TAATTTTTTATAAAAAAAACCCCTAAAATTTTTTTTTTTTTTATTTATATAATTTTTTTTTTTTTTTAAAAAAAAAAAAAAACCGTACTTGTATTTGTATGTAAATTAAAAAAAAAAAAAAAAATTAATATAATAAAGTCAAATTAAAACCTGATTTTATTTTTTTTATAGGTATGTAGTTTTAATCACATTAATCTTATACTTGTAGTTGTTCCCTTTATTATTTTTTCTTGTAGATCACAACACATTATTAAACAAGTTTAAAACATCATATACAAAAAAAAAAAAAAAAAAAAAAAAAAAAAAAAAAAAAAAACAAAGAAAAACACATTTTTTGGAAATTTAAATTTTATTATTTTGTTTTGTTATATTAAATAAATAACAACACTACCACTAATTATCATCATCACCACACCTTTCAATTAACCACTTCTCAAACATACTACCTACTACCAACAACAACAAAAACATTAAACATAAATAATATCTTAAAAAACAACACAACACCAACATTAACGATTGGTTAATTGAAATCACATACATTTTTATATATAAATATATAAACAAACATATGTTTATACATAATACACTATTTCACTCATATATTTAAATATCCCGATATTATCGTTTATATCATATCTGTATTACACATATTGTGTTAATACATATGTATAAAAAATATAACGAATATTAATAATTTTATATACAACAGATAAATTAAAAAATATAAAATAAAAATATAAAAAAAATATTAGTGTGTTAAATAAATAGCCATACATACATATAGATCTCTAGAGATATATATACACACATTCAATACAAAATAAAATACAACATAGAGAAAGATGAATGGTGAAATGCAACAACAAAATAGTAATGAACAATTTATAAATAGTACGAATAATATTGGCATTGGTATTAGTAGTAGCAACACTTTAGACAATAATAATATAGTAGGATCAACTACAAATAATAGTTCTGGTGGTACTGTTGTTAGTGGTGGTGTTACAACCGATGATAGTTCAAAACCAAAACCATCTTATAATATGCCTCTTTCAATTGAACAACAAATTCAAAATCAAATGATGCAACAACCATTTCAACAACAACCACAACAAATAGTACAACCACAACAACAACAACTACAAAATATAAATACACCACCAATGTCTTCTCCAAATATAAATAAACCTGCGCCACAACAACAACAACAACAAAATATCCAACAAAATTATAATATGCAAATGCAACAAGCTCAATTACAAGCACAAATGCAACAACAACAACAACAACAACAACAACAACAACAACAACAAGCGGCAAATATGATGCAACCACAACAACCAACTAAAACTCAACATGTTGAAGTATACGTTGTATGTATCTAACTTATATTTACACCAATATTATTATATTATCATTTTATACTAACTTTTAATAATCATTATCAATTTAGTACTTGGACAAACTACAAAGCTGTGATACAGATATTACAGATCAAAATTATCAAAGTTGTATTAGTTTTTTAAAGAACCCACAACCACTTTCATTATTATCACAACAAGAAACAGAACTTTATAATAAAATTTTATTAAAGCACAATCAATTGGTACAAAGAAGATTTCCACAAGCTCAACAACCACCAACTACACCAATACAACAATCATATCAACAACAAATACAACAACAACAACAACAACAAGTTTATCAACAACCAACTACACCACAACAACAACAAATAAAATCACAATCACAATATCCATCTGTATCATCACCTGGAACTAATTTCCAAGTACAACAACAGCAACAACAAGCTCAACAACAACAACAACAAAATTTAAATCCAGTTTCACCAGTATCAACATCGATGGCATCACTTACACCACAACAAGTTGCCATTAATATGCAAATTCAACAAGCACAATTGGCTCAATTGCAACAACAACAAGTACTACAAGCACAACAAGCTCAAGTTAAAGCCCAACAACTTGCACAGTTACAACAAACACATGTCGCACAACAAAATGCGCTTCATGCTCAGCAACTTGCACAACAACAAAATATACAACAACAACAAAATATACAACAAACACCTCAACAACCTCAACAGCCACAACAACCACAACCTCAACAATCTCAACCTCAACAACCATCACAACAAATTATAGCTCCACCTCCATTTTATTTTACATCTGAACAATTAGAATTAATTAGAGCACAAGTTTATGCATTTAAATGTTTTTCACAAAAGAAACCAATTGGTGAGGAGTATTATTCAATTTTACAAATTTCAGCACCACCACCACAAGCAGCTCAATTGATCGCAGCAGCTCAACAATCTCAAGTACAAGCAACTCAACAACAACAACCATCTACAATATCAAATCCAACAACACCAACATCAAATGTAGTTACAGCCTCAACTCCAATACAACAATCAATTAGCAATAGTACAGTTAATCCAAGTGCAATTGTATCACCAATTACAACTTCACAACAAGTACAACAAACACAAGCAACACAAGCAGCACAACAAGCACAACTACAACAATTACAACAATTACAACAAAATGTAATGGTTCAAAATAATCCAACCATGCAATTACAAATTCAACAACAAATTATTCAACAACAAAGATTAATGCAACAAACTCAATTACAATTACAACAAGCTCAAGCACAACAACAACAAGCTCAAGCACAAGCAAAATCACAACAACCACAACAACAACAACAACCATCAGCAATTTCAAGTGGTGTACCTATTACTACTACTTTATCAACACCATCAGCAGTACCGCCAAATACTATTCTACCATTACAAACAAAACAAGAAATCGTACCATCAGCACCAATCGATCCAATTGCATCAATTCCAATTGAAACATTACAACCAAAACAAATGGAAATTGAATATATTAAAGCATGTAGAAACAATTTAGTAAATAGATTGATTGAAGATCGTATTGATAATTTATATGAAACCATACCAAAGATGGAAGATGGTCCATTGAAATTACAACAATCAATTCAATATAAACAATTATCTCTTTTGGAATATCAAAAACAATTACGTAAAGAAGTATTGGAAACTGAATCTACCATTAAAGCAAGTTCAAAATCAAAGAAACAATTACAAAAAGAACAATCTCGTAATGGTAGCAATGGTAATAACAATGGTCAAACAGCTGAAGAGAAATCTAGATTCAAAGATTTCCTTGGTCAAGTTTTAAATCATAGTAAAGAGTTTAAAGAGTATCATTCAGTTAAAATGACAAAGATCAAAAAGATGACTAAACGTGTTTCCAATTATTTTGTTCAATTGGAAAAGAAAGAACAACAAAATAGAGAACGTGAAGAACGTGAACGTCTTCGTGTACTTAAAACCAATGATGAAAGCAAGTATCTTAAGCTTTTAGAACAAACTAAAAATCAACGTCTTCGTGAACTATTTGATCAAACCAATGAATTTTTAGATAAAATTTCACATTTACTTCAAAAAGAGAAAATATCAATTCAAGAAAAAGAAGAAAATGAAGAAGCAATTCGTAGACAACAAGAACAATTTGCATTACAACAAAAAGAGAAAGAAGGTGAAGAAGATGCTAAACAATCAGAAAAAATTAGTATTTCAAATATAATGAATGATGTTGATATTGATAATGATGGTAAAGTAATTGAAAAATCAGTTTCTGTTGTCGCCAATGATAAATCATCACCAGTTGATAAACCACCAGTCATTGATGAACATATTGATAATAATTCAAAAGAAATTAAAGACAAACAACAAGTTGTTGAAGAATTAAATGGTCAACAACAAGAAGGTGAATTAATGAATGTTGATAAATCAGTTGAACCACAACAAACCACTACTACTACAACAACAACAACAACCACTACTACTGCCACTGGTAATTTATCAAAAGAAAATAATGGTGGATTTTTAGTACCAGCTCCACCATCATCAGCACCATCATCAACACCATCATCAACACCAGCAGCTCAACCAGCATATGTATCAAAAGCACATTCATACTATTCAAAGGCCCATTCAATTCAAGAAGATATCATTGAACAACCATTATTATTAGAAGGTGGTAAATTGAAACCATATCAAATGCAAGGTTTACAATGGATGGTATCATTGTACAACAATAAATTGAATGGTATATTAGCAGATGAAATGGGTCTTGGTAAAACAATTCAAACCATTGCATTGATTTCCTACTTGATTGAATCGAAAAAGAATAATGGCCCATACTTGGTAGTTGTACCATTGTCAACATTATCCAATTGGGGTCAAGAATTTGCAAAATGGGCACCAAAAGTTAAATGTGTACTCTACTATGGTGATAAACCAACTAGAAAATCAAAGTATGAAGAATATATTGCACCAGGTCAATTCAATGTAGTTGTAACAACATATGAATACATTATCAAAGATAAAAATGCACTTTCAAAAATCAAATGGAATTATCTAATCGTTGATGAAGGTCATCGTATGAAGAATTACACTAGTAAACTTTCATTGATTCTTGGTTCAGCTTATTCATCACGTTATAGATTATTGTTAACTGGAACACCATTACAAAATAGTTTACCTGAACTTTGGGCATTACTCAATTTCCTTTTACCAACTATTTTCGATTGTGTTGAAGATTTTGAACAGTGGTTTAATGCTCCATTTGCACAAACTGGTGAAAAGATTGAAATGAATGAAGAAGAACAATTGTTGATTATTCAACGTCTCCACAAAGTACTTCGTCCATTTTTACTTAGAAGATTAAAGAAAGAAGTTGAAGCACAATTACCAGATAAAGTTGAAAAGGTATTAAAATGTGAAATGTCTGCATTCCAACAGAAAATGTATGATATGATCAAAGATAAAGGTGTATCCAATTTTACTTCTGGTAGTGGTATCGATGGTAATCCAAAGTTAGCCAAGGGTTTGAAAAATACTTATGTCCAGCTAAGAAAGATTTGTAATCATCCATACTTGTTTTACGATGAGGAATATGGAATCGATGATAATTTAATTAGATATGCTGGTAAATTTGATTTACTTGATCGTTTGTTACCAAAACTAAAGAAAGCTGGTCATCGTGTATTGATTTTCTCTCAAATGACTCAATTGATCAATATTCTCGAAGTGTTTTTCTCCTATAGAGATTATAAATATCTTCGTTTAGATGGTTCAACAAAATCTGATGAAAGAGGTGTATTGTTACAAAAGTTTAATGCACCAGATTCAGAATATTTCATTTTCGTATTGTCAACTCGTGCTGGTGGTCTTGGATTAAATTTACAAACTGCTGATACTGTTATCATTTTCGATTCAGATTGGAATCCACAAATGGATTTACAAGCACAAGATAGAGCTCATCGTATTGGTCAAAAACAATGTGTACGTGTATTACGTTTGGTCACTGCACACTCAGTTGAAGAAAATATTTTGGCACGTGCAAATTTCAAGAAAGAATTGGATAAAAAGATCATTCAAGCGGGTCAGTTCAATAATAAATCAAATCGTTCAGATAGAAAGAAAATGCTTGAAGATTTAATGACTCAAGATGAAACCGCTGAAATGGAAAGACAAACAATTCCATCAGACTCTCAAATCAATGAAATGATTGCACGTTCGCCAGAAGAATTTGAATTGTATGAACAAATGGATAAAGAACGTGTTGAACGTGATCAAGCACTTTGGATAGCATCAGGTAAAACTGGTGAAGTTAAAAGATTGTGTCAAGTTGATGATATGCCACTTTGGTTATCTAAAGAGGAAGTGGTAATCGATGATATGGGTTTCATTTTGAATCAATCATCAAAACCAGGTGCATCTAAAAAAGATGGTTTTCAAGGTATATTGAAAGTTCAACAATTAATGGATTCAGGTGATATCTCTAGAAAACGTAGAACAACAAGTACCAATAGTGCAATGGCTACATCTGAATTCTTTGATGGTGAATTTGATGAAAGTTCTCCATCGGATAGATCTGATTCTGATGAAGATTTTGGTTCAAAACCAAAACGTAATGATCGTTCAAAGAAACAACGTGAAGACACACCAACCAATGGTAGAAGAAAAGGTAAAGCAACCATAACTCCAATTGTTGATAAGAGTGATAAAAGTGATAGCAATAACACTGATAGTGAAAGTGGTAACAACAACAACAACAACAATGTTTCCTTTTCAACACCAACTCGTGTCTCAAAGAGAAAAGATGCAGATTACTCTGATGATGATTACGTTGATGAAGATGATGATGAAGATTTCCAAGTACCAGTAAGATCAAAAAAGAAAGCTAAAGTTGCCGCACCAAAGAAACCACCTGGTAGAAAAGCATTGGCAAATAATAATAACAACAACAATAATAATAATAATAATAGTTTAAATAATAGTCAAGTTTCAACACCAGTTCAAAATCAACCAGATTCAACTCCTTCAACTCCATCAACACCAACTACTACAACAACCACAACAACAACCACAGCATCATCAACACCATTAACATCAAGTGCACCACCATTACCAATTCCATCACCAATAAAGAAAGCAGGACGTGGTAGACCAGCAGGTACAGTAAAGAAGAAGCCGGCAGGTGAAAATGAAATTAAATATTTACAAGTTTGGGATGCAATTAAAGCAGATACTGATGAAGAAGGTAGAAAAAGAAGTGATATTTTCCAAAAGTTACCAACTAAAAGAGATTATCCAGATTACTATACAACGATTAAAGAACCAATTGATATGAAAATAATTAAAGATAGAATTATTGGTAACAAATATGCAACACCATTATCATTTGCTGCAAGTGTTAATCTAATGTTTTATAATGCTCAAATTTATAATCAATCCGGTTCCGAAGTATTTGAAGATGCTGTACACCTCCAAAATTTGTTTACAAATTTATTCAACAAATTGTTTCCAAATACTCAAATTCCAAAACCAGAACCACCATTATCACCAAATTCTTTGATAAATCAACAAGCTGCTTTAGCTGCTGGTAAAGAAATTGATCAAATTAATATTAGTGGTCAATCAACTGAAAATAATAATAATAATACTGCTATCGAATCATCAACAAATAGTGGTAGTGTAGATAAATCAACAACAACAGCTGCTACCAATGCAACCATCACCACTACAACATCAACCAAAATTGGTAGAATTACAAATAATAATAATATTGCACAACAATCGCCACCAGAATCACCACGTAATCAAGATGATTCATCTGATGCACCAATTACAAATCAACAACAACAACAACAACAACCAATTCATCAACACCAACAACAACAACAACAATTACAACAACAACAACAACAATATAATCAACATCAACAACAAATGCAACAACAACAATTACATCAACAACAAATGCAACAACAACAAATGCATCAACAACAATTACATCATTTACAACAAATTCAACAACAACAACAAATGCAACAACAACAAACAACTCCACAAAAACATTCTTCATCTTCTCAAAAACAATCAAAATCTCATTCATCATCTTCATCTTCACATAAAAGTACTAAAGTTGCTAAATCATCATCAACAAGAGACAAAGATAAGGAAAGAGAAAAACAAAGATATAAAGATAATAAAGAAAGTAAAGAAAGAAGTCATCATAATAATAATAATAATAATAATAATAATAATAATAATAATAACGGTGGTAACTTTAGAGAACAACAACAACACCAACACCAACAACAACAACAACATCAACAACATAAAGATCAACACCAAGTTAGAGATTATAATAATAATGCTCATAATAATAATAATAATAACAGTGGCAGAGATCAAAGAAATTATAGAGAAAGTAGAGATTTTAGAGATTACAATAATAACCAAAATAACAACCATAACAATCAAAATAACTATAATAACCAAAATAACAACAATAACCTTAATAATATAATTAATGATAATAATAACAATAACCAAAACAACCAAAATAACTTTAATAATCTTAATAATAGTATTAATGGTAGTAAAAAGTTTGATCCAATGTCATTATCAAATATTACCAATGATGATGAACCAACTCCTCAACCAACATTTGTATCAAGACCACCAAATAACAACAATAGTGGTAATTCTCAATCATCATCATTTTCTCAAAACAAAAAACAATCTTCAAAATATAATGATTTCGATGATATCTCTGATTCCTCATTTGATGATTTAGATGACGATGATGATTATTAGGTTTAGTTTTGCATTGTTTTAGTTAGTCCATTGTACAAATCAAATATCAACTCTATCAAATCAAATAATTATAATAATAAAAAAAAAAAAAAACATAAATAAATAAATAAAACAACAACTTTAATTATAAAATATTCCCTTTCTTTTTTTTCTATTATTTTGAAATAATATTACATTATTAATTGAATTATAGTTGTGTGTGGGTTAAAAATTAATTTTTTAGAATTTTCTATAATTTTAAAATACTAACAATTCCCACACATAAATTTAAATTGTTTAATTTTTTTATAAAACAATAGTAATAACATTTATAAGTAATATATTCACAAAAATACAATGGATAATAAAGTATCAATTAGATTTATTATTGATAGAAAACATCAATATGTTTCTTTATTCGATTTAGATGAAACATTTAAATCTGTTGAAGAATATTTATTATCAAAGAAACCAATAGAATTATTTAATGATAATAGTACATGTACTGGTTTTAAATTTTTATATTCTGGTAAATTATTTAATGGTAAACAAACAGTTAAAAATTTAAAATCAACTCAAACTAAACTACCATTAAATTGTCAATTAATTCCAATTAAAAAATCAACAACAACAAATAATAATGCATCAATAACTACAACTGAAGAACAACAACAACAACAACAAACTAATTCAAATATGTCAACAGCAACAGATAACTTTGAATTTCATTTTCATTCATGTTTATTTGATTATGAAGAGTTTAAAAAAATTGAAGAAATATATAATAGAAAAGAAGACCCAAATGAAAAAGTAATAAAATTATCATTTTTAAATCAATTCCTTCATAGTTATTATGCATATTTAGTTCAACATCAACCTGAATTAGTAAATAACAACAATGATAACGGTAGTGGTAATAACAACTTCCCAATTGATAAGTTATCATCAATATTAAGAAATGTATTGAAAGCATCCTCATTGAATGGAGATACTAAAATTACAAAAATACAATTTAGAATTATATTCTTTTTATTTACTTCAAATATAGAAAGTAATCAAATTTGTCCAAATGGTCAATACACAAGTTGTTTAGAAATGATTAAACAATATCATCCTACAATTGATTCAAATAATTCATTTGATTTAAATGAATTTGATAATGTATTTAAATTGGTATTATCAATTCAACCTTCAATTAATAATAATAATAATAGCAATAACAGCAATAGTAATAATGTTTCACCACAAATTTCATTTAAAGAACAATCATTAACTTGTAAAAATGTTGAATTATTATTTTACCTATACACAGCTGATATAGTTATGAAATTAGATGAAAAGAATTTAAATAGTTCATCACCTGTTTCTTCTTCATCTACAACCACATCAATATAGATTTTAAATATAAAATAAAAAATAAAATTAATTTAAAGTAAACAAATAAAAATATATATTATTATGTTGCTGTAACCTGAGGTGGTTGTTATCAAAAATTCTCAATTTCGTTTTATTTTAAAAAAAAAAAAAAAAAAAAAATTAATTTAATTTATTTTTTCATTTTTTAAATTTTTCACCACTTTAATTTATTTATTCAGCTACAATATTGTATATTATCTGTATATACATCCATTACTTTTATTCATTGTTCAAATATAAATTTAAATTATATATTATTTATCATATATTCACATAAAGATGCCACTTTGGTTTGAAGGTATTTATTCATGCACATATGATTATTACAACACTTGATACCAATTTGTGTGTTTTACTAATATTGTCTCTGATGAACTACAGGAGCTGAAATTAAAGTTAGATTATTATACTTTTTATGTGTTATTTTAATTGTATGTTTTATATTAATTTATTAATGTATTGAAATTAATAATGTATTGAAAGAAATTATTTACTTATTTATGTCCAATATACAGGTTTCTGCAATAGTTTCAGCATTTAGTGGTATTATAGGATTTTTTTTATGTGGTGGTACATTATTAGTTGCAGCATGCGGTGCTGCTGGTGCAAAATTCAATTCACATAAATTATTATTTTATTTTATGGCTGGTTTAGTAATTTTAATTTTATTATCATTCGTTTCAATTATTTCTCGAGCAATTTCAAGTTCAGGTTGGTCTTGGTGGATGATAAAAGATTTTATCATTATTGCAATTTATAGTACTGGTATATTTTTAGCATTCCTTCTTAGAGGTAGATCATTTAGACCAAATCCTGTTCAAACTGGTAGTTTCCAAAAACTTTAATTAAATAATAAAAGAACAACAAAACTATTATATTATAAATTATAATAAAAGTGATACATATACAAATATATAAAATATATAAAATAACACTTTGATTTCATTTGATTGAAATGATTATAACATTATTGATATCAAGAATAAAACAAACTCATTTCTTACAAATCATAATATGGGGGAAAAAACTTGAATAAAATTAAATTGTATACAAATTCAGAAAATTATATGTGTATCTTTTTGTATTATCTGGATTTTCAAAAAAAAAAAAAAAAAAAAAAAATTAATACACACACAACAATTTAAATATCATGTTATAGTTTTTAAGTTTTTTGTTTGCTCTTTTAAAAACCTAACATATAAATACTTATATGTATTATATATACGTATATATGGTATATATAAATACTTATATGTATGGTATATATAAATAAATAAAAATATTTAGATATATTATTTAATATGAGGTATATATTTTGTGTGTGTTTTTTTTTGAATTTTTTTTTTAGTCGTTGTATATAAACATTTTATATGGCTTACAACCGCCATTTAATTTGAATTTTTTTTTTTTTTTTTTTTTTTTTTAAATTTTTTTAAATTTTTTTTTTTTTTTTTTTTTTTTTTTCACCATTTTAATTCACTTGTTGGAAAATATTTTGAAATTAATGATTGGTAATATGGTTTTAATGATTCAACATCAACTTGTTCTGAATCTTTTGAATATAAATCAAATTTGTTAAATTCTTTTACCCAAAACAACATATTTTCATCTTGTTCATTGGTTAAATGTTTATATTTATTATGTCTATGCCATGGATAAAATGAATGAAATCTAATCATATATAATGATTCCTTTGGTAATAAACATTGGTTACCTAAACAAACTAAATAAAAATATTCCTGTATATTAAAACAAAGTTAATAATATTGAAATATAATGTTAATTGTATATCAATTTTTTACGTACATCATGACCCCAACTCATTGTTACATTTTCTAAACCACAACCTTGTTTATATATACCACATTCTGTGTTGTATCTTATATCATCATTATCTGGGTTCATTTGAAAATATTCATGAAAAATATTACTTTCTATTTACAATATGTATTTATAATAAATATGTATTAATATTAAATTTATCATTATATATATATATATATAATTTTAAAAACATACCATCAAATTTACAACCTAATGGAAAAGTATCACCAACTGTAGCCCATTGAGGTTGTTCTTTAAATTTTGGAGATAATAAAACTTTACCAAGATCATGAATGAAACCAGTTAAATGGAACCAATCATATTTAGGATCAGGGTAAACTTTTTTAATTGCTTCAGCGGTTTGAAGACAATGATTAATTTGTGGTATATCTGAATCTGGATCAGATTCGTCTATAATTGTATTTAATAATTCAGCTGCTTCCCATACACTCATTTTAATACCTGTATCCAATGATGAATATTGTCTTTTCTTTTCAACTGCATAATCAAATGTTTGATAAATGTGACTATTTCTATATGCTCTTGATACTGTATCCAAAGTATTTTCATTATAAATTCTAAATTGTTCAATCTCTTTAGTTACTTGAAATCCAACAGACAACGTATTATCATGTTGAATATCAACATTATTATTTACTTCATTTATAATACCAATGTCTGTATCTGATGTTAATTTAGTTGTTGCTAACATAATTTAAATTTTTATATATTATTTATTGTGTGTTATTAGGTGAAAAAAATAAATAAATTTTGTTTTTTTTTTTTTTTTATTACTATTATAGTATTATTATTATTATTTTAATTTTATATTATTATATTACTATTATCTGTATACGTATAATGGCTTGTGTGTGATTTTTTTTTTTTTTTTTTTTTTTTTTAAACGAAAAAAATTAATTTTTTTTTAATTTAAATTTTTTTTTTAATTTTTAAATAACTACCACACACAATATAAACAACTTTTTTTCACCCTGCCAATTACAATTTCATGAAAATTTAAAAATAACATGATTGTATTACAAAGACACTAATAATAGTATTTCATTGTGGTTACTCGTAAAATTGAGAAACGTTATCATATATATAACTAAAAAATTAGATTTATCTTATGATATCAAAATCTATTATTAGAGAAATCGAGATTATTTATTTTTTCAAACACACTACATATCCACAAAAAAAAAAAAAAAAGATTTATTTAATCGCAAGGTGATAAATGATAAAATCTACTGCCTCAGTGTGTTATTGACAGATGGAAAACTTTTTTTAAAAAATAATATCATAACTGTGTTGCACGTATTATTATAAAACATTAATATGACAAAAAATTAAAAAACGATATTTTCTTTTTTTTTCTTTTTTTTTTTTTTTTTTTTTTTTTTTTTTTTTTTTTTTTTTTAAAAAATAGGTGTTTTTTTTTTTTCTCGTTTTTTTATATTATTTTTTTTTTTTTTTTTTTTTTTTTTTTTTGTTTTTTTTAAAAACATACTAGCTATATATATATCAACTTGTATAATATAATAATTGTATACTATATTTATTAATTTAAAGAGAATAATTCAAATCTAAAATTAATTAAAAAGGTATTGTTTGAATCATATATCATTGCAATGCAAATATATAAAATTAGTAATAATACAATAAAAAAAATAAAACTTGTCTTTTTTTAACGATATATACAACAAAAACATCAACAAAAACATCAACAAAAACATAAACAACAACAACAACAACAATAATAATACTATAATTTAGTTTTTATTATAATTACATTTTAATAGATTACTACAATAAACAAAAAGGAAAAAAAAAAAAAACATATTACACGCTCATCAAATTTGTTGTATGTTTTTGTGTATATTATATAATTATTTCTCTAAATGTATATTTGTTCAAATAATAATTTACACAAAAAATATTAACCCACGCACCGCCCACACTAATCAATTAATTCAATACACACAAAAAGTTTTTTTTTTTTTTTTTTTTTTTTTTTAAAAAAAATTTTTTTTTTTTGTTATAAATTTTTTTTTTTTTTAAAATAAAATTATAAAATTTTTTTAAAAAAAATTTTTTTTTTGAA
>JACAFY010018209.1:0-34166 GCA_015252635.1 Dictyostelium capitatum | reverse complement strand
TTTTTTTTTTTTTTTTTTTAAATTTTTTTTTTATTTTATTAAAATTTTTTTTTTTTTTTTTTTTTTTTTATGCCAACAACAACAAGCACAAATTACAAACAAAATTAAATGAACAACAAAGATCGAGAACAATTACAAAGAAAAAAAAAGATGAATTACCCAAAAATTTCAACAACAACAACAAAAACAAATTTCAAATGAAAACAACAAAGAAGAAGAAGAAGAGAATATTTAATAATAAAGTACAAAAAACAATGGAATTTACAATAAATGAAAAAGATTCAATTATAGATATGACATTAACATTTACATTGGTTAAAGTATTGACAGTTGGTAATCATCAACAACAACAGCAGCAGCAACATTAAATATAGTTTGTTTTTTTTAAAAACACATTTACCCAGTAACGCATCAATAGTATGGGCAACAACAACAACAACAACAACAACAACAACAACAACAACAACAACAACAACAACAACAACAACAACAATACATGAGGTAGAATTAAACCAGATATAGTAGCATCAAGGTCAATATATTAATATACATCAACAAAGATCAAATGAACTTTATCTAATATTACAATATGGTGGTACTGATCTAATTCCAAATACTGCTGGTTTAATGGCAATATCAGGTACATCAAGGGAAACAGGTACAAATTTAATTAATAAATCAATGGGATGCATTTAGAATGAATAATTGGTTAAATATAAATAAAGCATCATCAAGATGGATTGGGTATTGATGGTTTGGAAAATGGTAAATCACACATTTAGATTTGAAAGAATATTCATTATCAACTTGTTTAAATAGATCATATTGTTTTTAAATATTCACATGTGGAAAAGGTAATCAACAAATTAAAATTGTAACAACATTAGTATGGGCAGATCCTCTATCATTTTCAGGTGCAAAATTGAATTTAGTAAATAATTTAGATATATCATTACTTGGTGGTACAACTGGTGAATTAATTTCAATTGGTATAATTCAGGGTGGTAGTAAAGTTGGTATTCCTGATATTGTAAATAATGTTGAAGATGCTCAATTAAATTGGGATGATAAATGTGGTCCACAATGTTTTGCTGGTGTAATTTATCCATATTTAATTACATATGATATTGGTATACACTCATCTGGTGATGATTTATTATGATGTGCTTGTCTTGTTCTCTTATTATTCTTTGGTTACAAAATTATTCAAATAAACAGTAAAGAGATATCAAAGTAGTAGTAATAATAATAATTATTGATGCATGTGCAATATGATCATATATGGTAAAGAGTAAGTATTGATAATATAATAATAATAATAATAATAATGCATACATATGTTTATGAGTACTCATATTAATCATTATTATTATTTATTATTATTATTATTATTTATTATTAGTTCAAATATGATTTTGTGTATTTTCATAGTTAATATTGGTTGAAAACAATTTCAAATAGATATCTGGGTATACATACAAATATTTCTTGGGTTTTTTTTTCAGCAGCAAATTTGAATTAAAAGAGAGAAATTAATTGGATTTTTATCAGATAGATAGATAGTAGATCATAAATGTCAATCGGAATTCAAATAATATGTATGAAGTATGGTTTCATTTTGTTTATCTATGTATGTATACATACACTTTTGTTTAAAAAATATCATACACATATACCATTACATTTATAATTTACTAATTAACACCAATTAATATATTGATATATAAGTGTAAACATCAAAACCATCCATTTTTAGCAGAGAGATATTTAGAAATATAAAAGTGGAAGAGAATTAATAATAAAAATTTTAATTAACAAAAAAAATATATAAAAAGAGACCAGCTCATGTCCTACAATCCATACAATATAATATAGTAACTCGATACCGTTTATCAAAATTTTTCCAGTTATGGGATGTAGGAAAATAAAAATAATGATCTCACTTTAAATTCTTTATTTAATTAATTGGTAAATGTATATATAGGATTAACATTATATTTAAAATTAATTTCATTGTTATTGCATTATATTTAACAAATATTATCCTCATTTATTTATTTGTTTTTTTTGGGTTTGATTTGTTTTGAAAAAATCAATAATAAATAACTATTTGGAGTTCGAGGCCCTCTTTTTACCATTTGGGAATTTAGATGTATCAATCTTATTTACACCATATTATGATTTATAACATATACATTTACGGAACAACAAATCCTCTTTTTTTTTTTTTTTTTTTTTAATTGTATGCGCACATTGATAAAACATTCATTCATATATCTACATTTTTAAATTATTGTAAGAGGGTGGTGAAATAACTCTATGAATAAATATATGAATGATAAAATAAACTAATGAATGAATATATTAAAATAGGTTATTATTTATTTGTATGTTATATTTTTGTATTTGTATATTTATGATGTTATATTTATATATTAATGTTTTTGAGGATTATTCAATAATGAAAATTTTTTACTTGAGATTATTATTTGTTTTCTAAAAAAAATGTTTATTTGCAACTTTTTTTTTAGAAAACTGTGTTAACAAAAATAAATAACAAACTAATAAATAGTAATATAGTATATTATAATGTCAAAAAAGATTGAAATTAAAATTGAAGGTAGAGAAACAATTATTTTTGATTGTGTTGAAGAACCAAGTAAACAAGAAAAAGAAAATTGTTTAGAATTAATTAAAATATTGGTTGCGATGGATGATCCAAAATATGATAAAGAATTATCAGACTTAAAAAGATATCAAGCAACACTTGATATATCTTCTATTGATGGATCACCTAATTTAATAATTTCTTATTCACCATTGCTACAAATACTTTTTTTACAATACCAATTACAATTAGATTTATCTAAACCACTCATACCATTATTATTTAATAATTATTTTTCTTGATATTTTGGTGTGTTGTAAACTGATGATAGTCAGTTTGGAGTTAAAGTTTCAACTGCCTGGTGAATCTGTAACTGCTTTAGTTGATGGGTTGTAATTGGTGAAATTGATTTCATAGTTGATGGGTTCAAATAATTCCGATAGTTTGTTTGGGGGTTATAACTTTGGCTATTGGTGAACCTGTTTGTTGAGAAGAACAATGACCTTTTTGATTCTTTTACCATTTTAAATGATGTAACTTTTAATGCTACTGCTGAACAATTAAAGTGAAATCACCAGATGATGGTAACTCTGACAATTGTGTTCCATTATACTTGTTATTACTAAAATTTAAAACTTTGACGCCAGTTGCTATGATACCACCAACTGTGATTACAAGACCATAATGCGGTAAATCTATTTTAATGCTCCATATTCTGGTAAGCCACTTTTTTTGGTAACTTCATTATTTTCCTAATCTACCAGATGTGTAACTCTACACATTGATTCTGTTTATATAGCGATGAATAAAATTTTTATAAAAAAAAAAAAAAAAAACTTTTCATGATAAATTTTATTTTTTGAAAATAAAAATAATTTTTTGATTCATTTTTATTTACTCTTGAAACTATTATATTTCGATTATCAAAAGATTTAAAACATCCTTTAAAAATGAAATATCATTATGGTTAATTTTCAAAATTAAGTTTGGTGGTTTAAGCTCTTGTGTATAATTTAAATAAATTCATTTTATGAGGTAAATAACTAGAATTGAAATTGAAAATTTCTATTCAAAAAATTTATTGATGAATATGATAGTACCATTAAATTTTTCAAATACATCAAGTATATGTATTAGTAGTTTTCTCTAATATTAATAATAGAGAAAACTAATAATAGAGTTTTTAATCTAATACAACTCAAACAAATACTGGCTTCTCATTACGTAATATGGTGTCAACATACAACACATTAGTAAATGTTACACAATAACCCACAGTACCACGTTGACCATAACGTTATGTATTATCAAAATAAAAAAAATAACAGATCATGTATAAATATTGATGAAATTATAAATTATAATGGTGGCTGGTAACCAACATGTACAAACTCCTTGGTTTGAATGTTCATGTGATTCACTATTTATATCTTCACATTAATTAATTTGATTTGATTTGATATAAATGAATGTTTCTCATCAAATTAAATCAATGTAGTGATAATACAATTTGTGAAAATATAAATTAAACATATGCGTGTCAATGTGATCCGTTCAATATTCTTTACTTTTTATATTTTATTGAAGTTACAACAAAAAAAAACCCCAAGATAATTATTAATTAATTTAATTATCATCTTCATTACCTTCTTCATCAGAGAAATCAACATAATCATCTAAAAATCCTGGTGCTGGTTGTTGACCATTAACAGTTCTTTGTTGTTGAACAGATGGATCATTCCAAGGTAAAAGAGAGTGGATAAAATTGAGAATTGGATTGGCTGGACCTTGATAATCTGGATTCAATTGTAATACAGGTTCATTATTTTGTTGTAGATTACCTTGTTGTTGTTGTTGTTGAACAAATTGAGCATTTCTTTGTCTTCTTTGTTGTAATCTTTGTTGTTGATATAGTTGAAAACCATTACCAATACCACGTCGTGGTTGATTTGGATCTCTTTGTGGTTGATTTGGATCTCTTTGTGGTACAATATCTTGGAAACCTTGTTGATGCATTTGTTCAATAACTTCTGGTGATAATCTATCCATTACATCCGAATATTCCGATAATACTAGATGATCAAATACTTGTTGATTGACGGTTTCATATTCTTTTTTAATTTGTTCAGATAATTCAGCAACGATTGGATCAGCACGTGATACTTTATCCAATACAATTTGAACATTTGATTTTAACCATTCCAATATTGATGGTTGATTCCAAATTGCATGATTTCTTTCAACAAATAATGAAACCAAATGATCAATACGTCTTTCCAATGGATCATTTTTAAAGAATGGTTCATTCTCTAACGATATGATTTTATTTGATTTGGCAATGGTGAAATTTGCTTTCATCTTTTCTAGTAATGGCGCTAAAACCATTGGGAATGAAATCAATGCTTTTTGAATTAACTCGTTACTACTTGGATCGGCAGAAGTTGTTTGTTTTTCTTTTTCCAACATAAACATGGCTAATGCTGCAGAATAACAGAAATTTGGTAACAATGATAAATTACCTTGATTTGTTGGTGTAATGGTTTGTTGTTTACAATACATATCAATGAGGAATCTAAATTGTTTGGATTTGATTGAATAGTAATCAATGATTAAACGAACATACAATGGATCAGCGTAATCAAAAGTCAATAGGATTTTGCAGTATTCCAATGCTGTTCTGTGACATGATCTTTTACCCAATATTTGAATGTATCTAAAAATGGAAAGGAAACAACTTTTATTTTGATCATGACGATATTCAAATCTGCAATTACCATTCAATGGATTGAATAGATGATTCCAAACACATTCAAATGCAAAAACCGCCATTTCAACGAAATCTCCCGCTTTTTGATAATCTGCTGTCATTAAACAAACTTGTGATAATTGAAGTAATGAATCAATATGATATGGATTTAAATTTCTAATGATTTCAACTATATTCATTGGATCATGAGTTGATAATGCAATATAAAATTCTTCTTGAATATTTGCATATGTTTCACCCCATTTAATTTTAAAATAGTTTATACCTTGTTCTGTGTTGTTAATTAATTCATTTGGTGGTGATGATGTTTTTGGTGATGATTTTGTTGGTGTAGTGGTTGTATTGGTGGTTGTAGTTGTAGTTGTAGTAGTTTGTTTATTTTCATTACATAATTCCATTACCATTAAACCCATCATATCAGGCCATTCCACTTTTGGTTTAACAAAATAAAATGTTTTCTTTCTAAAGTTATGTTGATGTGGTGCAGATTTCTTTTTTTCACCTTTAATCTCTGAACCTTTGCAACCAAATAATTTCTTTAATTCATTATCTGGGTTTAATAATTTTTGATCAATTTTAAATAATTGTTTAAATTCTTGTTCTTTAATTTCTGGTCTGTATCATTATCAAAATTCTGATATTAGTACAAGATGTTTATCATCAATCATAATATAGGGTTCTAATTACCTACTCTGATAAATGTGGTTTAATTGCACTATTTACTGAAACTGAATCTAAATCTAAACCATCATCATCGCTATCTTGTTGTTTATTATTCTTTTTCTTTTGTTGTTGTTTTTGTTGTTTCTTTTTTGCTTGTTTTTTTTTAGCTTGTTGTTTTTCTTGTTGTTTTTTATTAATCTGTGGCGTTTTTTGTTGTTTTTTTTGTTCTTCTTCGTCTTCATATTCTTCTTTATCACTATTATTATCACTATTATCGCTGTCTGATAAATCCAACATTGCAAATTTTGGTTTTATTGTTTGTTTAATCTCGACTTCTTCTTCACTTTCATCTTCTTCATCCTCACTGGATGATTCAATTACAGGTATTGCTATTGGTAGTTGTTTTTTTCTTAATGCTCTTGTTGACATTTTTATTTGTTTATATGTTTGTATTTTAAAATTTAAAATTAAATTTTTTTAAAAAAAAAAAAAAAAAATAAGTTTTGCTATTTTTCGCAATTATTGTAAAACATGTAAACATAATTAATTAATCGTTACACGATAAACAGATAAATTTTATGATGAAAAATTCCTATTTTTCAAACAATATCCAATATTTTAAATGATAATATAGAACATGATACTATAAATTGAATTTGAAATACGATTTAGGTTTACAGTAACTTTATAAATTTTTATATAATTTATTTATTATTTAATTGATTGTTATTATTATTTCTACTAATAAAAGGTATGTATGATTTAATTATATTATAACCCCAATGAAAAATTGAACCTATTGAATAATATGGGTGAAGTAAACGAAAGAATAAATTTACAGTATGACGAGAGAATTTACCATCAGGGAATAATTGATCCAATACTGAACGTGCTTTAGTTCTAACTGATCTTGGTACATAAGCAGGTGATCCTGGTTTAGTTAAAGAGTATAAACAAGATTGTAATTTAACTTTAGTTGTTGGATTCAAGTTCCAATTTTGACCAAAAACCAAACATTTATCAATATATCTAATTAATGTTTCTTCACGTTTAATTAATGCAACATGTTTAATTATACCACGTACAAATAAATCGTCTGTTGATAACACTGATTTATCAATACCACTAGTGATACCACTCGATACAGCTTGATATTGTTTTCTTTGAGCTGAATCCAATATAAAATCTTGATATTGTTTACTGATTGCAGTTCTAAATTCATTTATACCATCGTTTGTTCTTTCGTAATAGAAATAAAATACACAAACTATATGATAGAAATCAATCCAAATTCTACGATTTCTTAATAAATTTGAACGCATTGTATCAGGATCTAAAGTTGTGGTACTACTATTGCTACTTGATTTATTACTTGCATCACATAAACCATTCCAAAGTGATCTATCTAATAGTTTTTGTTTAATTGTATAATAAACTTGAAAATACTTTCTACTGTAATGATCACAATCATACCAAAATAATCTATTTGATGATTTAATCAATACATTTAATTGCGATATCAATGATAATCTATACTCTAATAACCATGAATAAAACATTGTTGCATAAATTAAATAAAACCACTGATTATTTGTCCACAAAGAGTATAACAATGGTCTAAATAATTCAACTTTATCCGGATTATTTATAAAGTATTGTGAAATTAATTGATAATAGTAAATTTCTTTTGTTTGTGGTTGTGTTGATGATGACATATTTGTTGGTGATGTTGGTGATGATTCTAAATTACCACTTCCAGTATTACTTGATATTGATGAAGTACTTGATGATCTTGATAAACTATTTCTACTATTTGTTGATTGTAATTGTGGTGTTGATGATCTGGGTCTCTTTGAAAATTGATCCAAACAGGGATATGGATGATAATTTGAATTTGAACTACTTCCATTACCACCATTTGTTTGTTGTTGCTGTTGTTTATTTACTTTTTCAATATCTTTTTCATCAAATGTTGTTAAATATTCAAATACTGGATCATCAACTTCTGCACTAATATCTTTGAATATCTCTTCGATGATATGATCTTTTTGTGAAGTTGATAAATCATCATTTGATGCTTTCTTTAATGTATCTAATACTTTTTGAATGATTTTACCCACAAATAGATCCCTCTTTTCCGATAAACTTTTATGAAATGGATTTAAATCTAAATTGTCCATAGTCTTTTTCTTTTCCATTAGTATATTTGATTTATCATGTTCTTCAATATTTAAACTTGCTTCTACAACCTCTGCTATATCTTCATTATCTAGAGTTGATAATTTTTCATCTGACGATGTAATTTTATCTCTTTTAATACCTGTACTATTTAAATTGGTTGTTGAAGTTGCTGTTGAAGTGGTGGTTGTTGTTGGTGTATTTGGTGAACTTGAAGAGATTAATGGAGATACTTGTAATGGTGATAATGGTAATGGTGATGATAATAAATAACTATTTCTTTTATAATTTGTAATTGGTGTTTGCTGTTTACTATTATCATCTGTATCTATATCACCTTCATCATCACCTTCTTCAAATTGTCTATGATTACCAATACCATTATTATATATTTCACTACTACTATTAATTTCATTTATATTATCAGGTGGTGTTGTTGAATTTGTTGTTGTTGTAGTTTTTGAATTTATTGTTGTTGGAGTAGTATTATAATTTGTTGTACCACTATTACGTAATATTGAATGTGGTGGATAACTATTTCTTTTATTTTTTTCATTTAATTCATCTCTTTTTAGTTCTTGTTTCACCTTTTCTAATATTGCTTCACTTTCGCTATCAGTCGCACTATTTGTTTCATTTATTAAGAATTGTACTACTTTTTGAGGAGGTAATGGTGGCGGTAAATGAAAATCATAATCACCATCACCATCAGAGTATTCTTCAATAGTAGGTCTATCATTATTACTATTATTGTTTTTATATGTACTCATTATTTATTGTGGTGTGTGTGTATGTTTTATTAATTTAGTTTTTATAAAAAGTGTGAATGTATTTATATATGTGTGTATGTGTGTTAAATTTTGAAATTTATAATTTTTTTTTAAAAAAATTTAAAAATATCTTGTAAATGTCATTGCACAATTGTAAATTAATTTTAAAAAAAAAAAAAGAAAAAAAATAAATTAAAAAAAAAAAAAACAAATGTGATTTTTTATTTACAAAGATAAAGAGAGAGAAAGAGAAAATGATTTTATATATAATTGGTATAATTAATTAAAAGAAAATTGTTTTAACATTTGAAACATTTTGTTCAGTTGGACAATATGGACATTTAAACCTATTTGAAGAACCTTTTAATAATCTTTGCATCGAATTTTTACATAAAAGATGACCGCATTGAAGCATAACTGGAGGATTTGTTGGTGTTGATTGTTCACGAGAAACTGGACAAGCAAATACACTATGAAATTTATACTTTTCATCAACATTGATTTCCACTGTTAATGAATCATCGTTTACACCTTTAAGTACACTAAATGAAGATAATTTCAATAATGTTGGTAATGATTTAATGCCAACGGTAACAGTTATTGAAAGTGGTGATTCTTGAGGTAAACCCATTAACGAACAGTTATCCCTAGAGAATGTATTTCTAATTTCAAACCATTGATCATCTATAGATTGTTGTTCAAACATTTCTTTGTATGGTGAATTATCTAAACGATTTGCATATAGAAAAGTACCCATTAAATGTTGTAATTCTTTCATATGACTATTTGAAAATTCTGATAAATGTGTACGTGCATACAATAATGCTTCATCATGTTTATTTTGTTGTTTTAATAATTGTATAAATTGTAAACGATGTAACTTGAATTCTAAACTACTATCAATTGCTTCTAATTTACTTCTATGCACTTTACACCATTCTATAACTGGTTGTAAATTATATTTCTCTATTGAATCCAATATCTTGTGGTGCTCTATGAAATCGTTTTTTATTGAATTTGCTTCACTTTGCCCAATACCAATTTCATTTGCAAATATATCACCAATTTCAAATTTACCAACTCTATATAAATGATTTAATATGATTTTATTTAAAATGTTTGTATCAAATGTAATATCTTTTGTTGATTTTTCAATGTCACTTCTAAAATTCTGTGGTATAAAAATAATTCACATTAATATTATTGTGTATACAAATTATCTTAAGACGACATTACTATACCTACTTTATCAACTATTTTACCAAATTTAGAAATGGGTGTATGTAATTCTTTATGTTCGCTAACTAATTTTGTACAAATTTTAGATTCTATTAATGACTGATTTAATTTTGTAATTGCTTTTGGTATTATATCGTTATTATCTGAATTTTCCATTACTGTATCATTACTATTATTCGAAGAGGAAGAGGAGGAAGAAGGAGCAAGTGATATAATTTGTTTACATGTTTTCAAAGAAGATATTATACTATCGATATCAGTAATTGCTTTATTTAAACTTGTTTTTTGTTTTTTAATTATTCTTGTTAAACCTTCATCTAAAACATCAAATTCAATTTTACTCGTGTTTGTATTATTATTACTTCCATTTCCACCATTATCACTATTATTATCCTCCATATATAAATATATATTAAATTATTATTATTATTGTTATTATTATTATTATTATTATTATATTATTACTATTATTTACTATGTATGTGTTTTCCACTACTTTTTATATTGCTCTGTATGAAAATTAAAAAAAATATAAATTAATTTTTTGTAAAAAAAAGATTTTTTTTTTTTTTTAATGGTTAATATTATTTATTTATTTTATTAATTTTTTCAAAAAGGAGATATGAAATTGGAGAAATGAAATTAAAAAAATAAAATTAATTAAGGTGCAGGTTGTTAACTTTTGACAAAGGAGCATAGCAAAAATTGAAAAAACCATATTTAACTTTGTCTCTAGGATATCATATGATAACCAAATTTTAGAATTATTTCAAGCAAAAGGCTCCATAAATATGGATACATTGGATAATAAATTGATAGAAGTATGATTTCCTAATTCGGTTGTTATTATTGTATATGTATATGTATATTTATATTTTTTATTATTAATATTATTTGTAAATTTATTTGTTTTATTATGATTTAATTAATTATATCTAATCGTATTATTATTTATATATTGTTTGATGATTTGATATATTTATTTAAACACTGTAGTTTTATTTGTTATTTATATATTCTTATGTACATGATTATTATTTGTTTGTGAATTGAATGATAGATTGATAAATAGAGAAATAGGGTTAAAGACTATAATTGTTACAAATTATAATTTTATTAATATAATTTGGTTGTTTTAAATATATGGATTTTCAAGCAAAATAATAATAATATAATGAACAATGTAATATTCATGAACCCATGGGTAATAGGTATCGATATTGCAAATTTAATATTGGATATTACTTTCTTCATCACCACTTTGATCAACAATACCATTACTAATTGAATCAATTAAATCTAAAATTGGTGTCGCTGTTTTAATTTTTGGATCTTTAAATCCTTGATCTTACCCTTTTGTGTTTGTAATGTTTCATTGACCCAGTTCATAACACCAATATTAGTATCACATTTATTTAATTTTGAAATAAAATAACCTCTGAAAATTTGTTTAAGACAACAACATTTCTTGTTCACATCTTATTTTAAATTATATTATTTATTTTTACTTTTATATATACATGTTGTTTGTTTGTTATTTATTATTTATATTTATATATTATTATTATTTATTATTTATTATTTTATTATTTTGTTGATAAATTTGTAGATAATGATCTTGGAGAGAAACGACCAATTCCAGCATCTTCATATAATGATAATAATTTACCAATCTTTTTAACTTTTTGAATTATTGGTGTAATTGTTTGAATTGAATTTGCAATGTCAATTTGTTTTTCAATTTCAATTATACCTTCGCTTAATAAAGTTAATTGTTGTTGTCTTTTACTTGTTAAATTTGGTGAAGATGAATTTGAATTTGAATTTGTAGATGCCATAGTTGAAGATGAAAATGAAGATGGTGATGATGAAACACTATTTGAATTTGAAATACTACCATTACTAATATTTTGTTGTTGTTGTTGTTTACCACCACCATTAATATCTTCTAAACCAAATTCTTGTAATATATTTGCCAATAAATTCTCTTCATTCAATGTAACTGGTTGTGATTTTGTTGTTATTGAAATACTGAAATAATTTAATGATTGTTTTAAAATTTGTTTCAATGGTGTAACTTGATTGTATGTTACTTTCAAATTATCCATTTCATTTGTAATATCATTTAAAGTATCAGATAACAATTCACTAATATCATTTGATTGAGCAAATGAAGCAATTTCCATAAAATCTAAAAATTTGTTCATTTCTTTTTCAATTGTAAAAGTGATTGAAAAGAATTCTGATAGTGGTGTTGTAAATTGAGTAGCTAAAATATTTGGTGGTAAACAGTGTACTTGAGTGTTACTAAATAACATTGTTGATGGTTTAGTGAGTATTACTTGACTAGTTGGTAATGATGGTGTTGTTGTTGTTGTAGTAGTAGTTGTTGTAGTAGTAGTTGTAGTTTGATTACCGCCACTATTTTCACCATGATGTGTACTACTTAAATTACTACCAATAATATTTGTTGTTGTACTACCACCATTTGAACCAGAAGCATTACTTTTTTGCCATTCATTAAATGATAATTGTTTAGTTGTTACTTTTAGTATATCCAATATTTTAATGATATAATTTACATCGATTGATTCCGATATAATTTTAACAGTTTCATTTAACATTGAATGAATTTGTTTAGTTGAATGATTTGAAGATTGTTTTAATGATTGAATTAATGTTACAGCTGAAGAATCTTTTTTACTTGTTAATGAACGATTACCATGAGTAAGAGATCTTGATTTTCTACGAAGTATTTTATCTTTTTCTTGCATTTTCTTTTCACTTTCTTTTTCAATTGAAATCTTTTCATCCAAATCATTTATAAATTTAGTTTTGTAAATGATTGGATTCCAACTTTCACTTCTATATAAACAAAGGAATGATGGTTTTTCCAATAATTCTAATAGTTCACTTCTTTTTTGAGATGTTAAAAATTGGAATACCCATTTCAACATTTCAGAACGATTCTTTCCAAAATCAGTACCATAATGAGAAAATACTTTTGGTAATGAAATTTCTTTTTTCTTTATACAAATATCAATTTTTGAACTACAAAATTCTTCACCACATTTATGAAGATCTTCAATTACAGTTTCCGGTGAAAATATTCTCATACATGGTATTGTAATATTTACAGCAAATAATGCAAAATGAATTCTTGGATCCAATTGAGTTACTACAAATTGTCTTCTTTTATCACCACCTCTAATTTGACGTACACGAGATAATGAATTCTTTGGATTACCACGAAGTATACCATGTTGAATATCAGATAATGAATATAAACAACCACCAACATTATAACGATATGTAAAATATTGTTTTCTTCTCATTTCTGAATTTGGTGGACCAATTAAAAAGTGTAAATGAACCATCATCAAATTGAATATATTGATAAAAACTGCTGTAATATATTCTGGTTGCATCGTATCAAAGTAAACCAATTGTAATTCATTTGAATCTCTACTAAAATTTGAAAATTCTGTTGTAGTTTGAATAATTGACCAATTAACTGGTTGACCATTCATTTTCAATGATTGTGAATCACTTAATTTATTAACTCTTAATAAATTTGTAATAATTCTTAATAAATTTGAAACAACTAAATGAACTGGTTTTGCTTTTTCATTCCATTCAAAATCTTGATTTAATATTTTCTAAATAGTAATAATAAATAATAAATAATAAATAATAATAATAATGTGTTTGAGAGTTATTTGTTGTTTAAATGATTAATAAAAATATTTTATTATTAGTATTGATGATGTTAAAATTATTAAACTAGTAGTAATAATAAATTTTATATTTACAATTTCTTCTTCTTGTGAATTTGATGAACTAATTGATGGTGATCCAACATTTACATTATTATTTGTACTACCATTACCGTTAGTTGATGTTGGTGTTGAAGTGGAAGTAGTTGATGATGAAGAGGATGATTTTGGAAAATTTGAAATTACATTTAATGTTGGAGTGATAACAGATTGTTTTATATTTTTTAAACCCCATTTTTCTTTTTCACCTGCTGATGTATTTTTCAATTTTTTATTAATTGAATCTTTTGGACTACTATTACCAGTACCAATACCACCACCACCACTACTACTACTTGATGATCTTGATTTATTTAACATTAATTGAAGTGATGGATTTGAAATTACAGCTTTTTTTGAAAGTTCAACAGCTTCCATAATTTTTTCAGGTTTTGGTTTATCAACAGTTGCAATATTTGGATTTGATTCCAATGTTTTAAATAGTTTTTCTTGATTTTTATCGATAAATTGTTGAAGATATACAATACCATCATGAAATGATTCTTCGGATACAAACATACCATCAATTGTTTGGTCCTCGGTTGGACGTGAAGCACATTTCATAAAGAAATCATCTAATGTTGGTAAATTATTATGAATGAAATCATTTATAGTTTCCATATATGGTTGATTAAATAATACTTGATTCGATAAATTTTGAAGACATTTTGCAACCAATATCAATGAACGACGTTCAGTTATACCAACTCTACCTGGTGAAATTATATTTTGACCTTCTGGTGAAACACAAGCTGGACAAAACATTCTTAAGAAAATGAAACCACCAACTGCACTTTTCCAATGTGCTGGAAATTTACGTGATACAATCTTTTTAAAGTAATAACAAATTTCAATTATTGATTTTGGACATTGATCAATTGATTGAATTATACGATCAAAAAACTTTTGTGATACAATTTTTAAATTTTTAATATTTGTTTCAACATCTTCACCTGGCGAAATTTTAATTGGATCAACTTCTAATGACATTGGTGAATTACATAAATCAACTACTAATGGTGTTAATGTTTGTTGTAAATATTGTTGAGCTGATTTCAATCCATAAGCAACCACCATTTTCATTGCAACACTATTTGATCTAAATAATGTACCTGGATCATGACATAATGATACTTCTTTTTTGATAAATGATTTCAAAAGGTGTAATAATTTATGATGTGTATGAAATACATCTACCAATGATTTAGCTAAATTTTGTGCTGCTGTTACATCAATGGAATCACAAATTGAATGAACTAATCCAAGTTTACTTGTAACAATTAAATCTAATAAATCTTTATGATATGATTTAATTTTAGCTAAATTATGCATATTAGATTGTGCATATGATATTTCCAATTGAATATCTGGTTCATCATTTGATATTGTTGATTCTGTTTCACTACCACCATATGTCATTGTATGAAGTCCAACAAATGATGTATATGAATTTGATGTTGCCATACCACCAGTTGATGTTGTAACATTATTGTTGTTGTTGTTTGGAGTTGATGGTGGTTGTACTGAATTTGATGATCCTGATATATTATTATTACTATTTGAACTTGGAATTACACCAACATTACTGCTCATTAAATTTAATTTATACCATCTACAACTTGATTCAATTGGTTGATCAGTTGGAACACCGTTATTATCTTCATCATTGTTACTTGCAAGTACTGGTGATGAAATTGATAGTGATGATGAAATTGGTGCTCCTGTTGAAAATCTAACATGATTATTATTACCATTGTTGTTGTTGTTGTTGTTGTGATTATATCCAACAAAACTTGGTGATCCTGATAAAACTGCATCAGATGGTGACATTGAATACATCATTGATGATGGTGATCCTGATAATATTGGTGATCCTGATATAATTGGTGATACAATACTATTATTATTATTATTGTTATTAATGTTCATTGGTTGTGATTGTTGTGATTGTTGTTGCATTAAATTTGATAAAGATGAATTTGATGAATTATTTGGTGATTCTGTTGTAATTTCACTATTGTTATTATTATTTTCATTTTGTTGTTGTTGTTGTTGTTGTTGTTCTAATGATCTTGGTGAAGTTTGATTAGATAAATTTAATAAGGGTGGATTTGGAATTGAATTAAATGATGATCTTCTATTTAATTGATTTGATGAATATTGTAATGATACATTTACTTTTGCTAAAGATATTTCATTATTATGATTAGTTGGTATAGAAGTTGTAGTAGTAGTTGTAGCAGTAGTAGCGGTAGTAGTGATAGTAGTAGTTGATGTTGTTGGTGATACTTGATCACTATCAGTTGATGGTGATGATTGTTGTTGAGCTGCTAATGCTGCTGCTTGTTGTTGTTGTAAATGTTGTTGTTGTAACAATAATTGTTGTTGTAAATGTTGTTGTTGACTTGGTCTATTATTATATTTTTTTTTAAATGTGAGTGTAAATTTTGAAGCAGGTGATGGAAGTGAAAATATAAAAGTGTTTTTTTGAATTCCACTATTTGATTTTGGTCTTCTTAGTACAATATCAAATGGTTGATATTCAGTTGATCCACCATCCAACACTAAATCACATACTAATGCACCATCTGTACCACATAGTAATTTACTGTTTTTAATTCCAACTATTTTTATAAATAAAAGTTGTGGGTATTCCATATTATTCATTTTATCTCTTTTGTATTATTATTATTACAGGGTATTTATTATTATATATGCGTGTGTGTGTGTGTGTGTATGTGTGTGACTGATTGAATATTAAGTGTATAATTAATTAATTAATTAATTAATTAATTAATTATTGATTATATTATATTGTATATTATTGATTTATTTATTGTACATGTGTGATAGATTTATTGTTGTTATTATTATTATAATGATGTTGATATGGTTGTGAGAGTGGAGTGTGATTTGTTATGATTTGATTTTTGTGTGTGAGTGAGTGAGTGTGTATTTTTAAAATATTATATATTATAATATTTTGTTGTTGTGATGATGGTGTTAAACACTATATATCTAAAATAAAAAATAATATTGTGTTAAATCTTTGTTTTTCTCACAGTGTGATTTTAAATAAATATTTTTAGAATAAAAAAATAGAAAATTAAAAATACAACAATAACAACTTTATCTTATTTTATTTTGCTATCTATTATTTAAAAGAGTGAGACAAAATTAACGTACTCTGCGTTAGTGTGTGGGTGTTGAGCGTTACGAGGTGTGTGTGATTTTAAAAATTATACTGTATTATATATAATATGTGTGTGTGTGTGTATTATCCCAATTGGATTATTAATTACCTTTTTGTTACAAAAAAATTGGGTTTTTAAATTAAAAAAAAAAAAAAAAAAAAAAAATTTTGGCTATGATGGACACATCTTTTTTTTTTTAAAAAAAAATAAAAAAAAAATTAAAATAATTTATTTTTATTTTTCGAATATAAGTGATATGTTGTTTGTTTGTGTGTGTATGTGTGTATACGATTACTTAGATAATATCGATTGGGTTAGGAAAAATAAAAAAAAATTTTTTTTTTACTGTTTTATTTATTATTAGAAAATAATACAAATATAAAAGATAAAAGATATCTGCAAGCTAAAAATAAATCAGATGATGTATTACTTATTTTACTATAATAGAAAAAATGACGTTATTGATTCAGTTATGAAATAAAATAAAATAATTATTTATAACAACATTATTTATGATTTTGGGGGAAGGGGAATAATTTTACAATTTTTTTATATTATTTATTTTGTGTGTTTTAAGTTTTAATTTCTATTATGTATTTATATGTATGTGTGTGTGTATGTATTTATTTGATATGTTAATTTACTGTTCAATTACCTGTCTTTTTTTCAAATAATGCAAGTGATTTCTTTACAGGATCTTGTTTTTTATTTAATACAACACCACCTTTCCAATTTGGTGATGAACTACTGCCAGCAGAGGTATCAATTTGATTAAATTTGGAAATTAAAGATGAAGTTGATGTTGTGTGATTCAATGTTCTATTTGATAAGTTCGATGGTGTAGATGATGTTGATGATGTTGATGATGAAAGTGATGATGTAGTTGTTGATGATGTTGATGGTGATGGTGATGTCGATATACTTGAATGAGATTGTGAGTGTGAATGACCTTTAATAAAAGTATTACTACTACTACTACCATTTGAAATTGGTTTAGTTTGTTCTTTTTCAAATGAACTTGATAATCTATTAGTTGTTGATGGTGTAGTTGGTGATACAGTATTATTATTATTATTAACCAATGAATGTAAAGAAGGAGATGATTGTTGTGTTACAAATGTAGTTTTAGTTGGCAATGCTTTTTCCTGTAATTTATTAATACCATTAAAACTACCTCCTTTATTTGAACTACTATTATTATTTAATGGAGTTAAATTTGCAAATGAGGTATTTGGTGTTGGTGTTATTGGTGTAGGTGTTGATATTGGTGTTGGTGAAGGTGTTGTAGTGGATTTTAATGAATTAGTTGAATATGAACCAACGTAAGATACTTTTTGTTTACTTATTATCGACTGTTTTCTTGGTGAGAATAAACTAGGTGTTTGTTTTTTACCAATTATTCTTGCCCCAGTTACAACAGTTGGAACTGAAAAGTTTTTAACATTTGGTGATGAAAGTGTTCTGTTTGCTGGTTGAAATCTATTATAATTTGTTCCACCAATTACACCTGTTGATGTTTTATCTTCATTATTTAGTGTAATAGTAGAAGTAGTTGTAGTTGAAGCTGAATTTATTGGAGTTGGTGTTGGTGTTGTTGATATTGGTACATTGGTTTTTGTTGGTGTTGTAATTGGTGTTGATATTGATACATTGCTTGATTTTGGTGTAATATTGGTTGTCGTTGTTGTTATTGGTGTTGTTGTTGTTGTTGTTGTTGTAGGCGTTGGTGTTACATTGACAGTTTGTTGTTTACCATTTAATTCATTTGATAAACTAGATATACTTGAACTTCTACTAATTTGTAATTCTTCATCTTCTTCGCTTGTACATTCACTATTATTATTATTATTTTCAATGGTTGTACCATTACTATTATTATTATTTACAATGGTCATTTGTTTATTTAATGAACTCTTTTTAATTGAATTTGATTCTTCTTTTAATGAATTATAAATTATATTTACATCTTTATTTTCATAAGACTCTAATCCATTTACACTATTTAATCTTTTACCTTCATGTTGTTGTTGTTGTTGTTGTGATTGTTGATTATGATAATTACTATGATTTAATGGTTTTTTAATTGTATTATTCCAAGAACTTGGTCTTCTACTTGTATTAATTCTTTGTAAATAATGAGCTGATGAATTTTTTCTAGTTGGTTTTATAAATGTTGTATTTTGAGATGGTTCAATTGATGGTACTTCATTTGTAATGAATATACTATCATTTGTTAAATTAATACTCTTTCTATTGTTGTTGTTGTTGTTGTTGTTGTTGTTGTTGTTATTGCTACTACTTAATTTTGGACTAACACTATTTCTTACTGAATTACGTGACGATGATAAATTTGGTGATTTTCTAACGTTATCAGTATTACCATTATCTTCATGACTTAATAATGTTACTTTTATATTATCTGATGATGTATTTATAATGTTTTGTTGATCTGCCAATACAACCACTACAACTGAAACTGAGAAAATTGGTTCATATTGTTCAATTAATCTTTCAATTACATCGTAACAAGATGGATCATATGATTGAATTAATGAAGGTGCAAAACAAATCGCTAAATTTTGATAATTCATGAAATTATGTTGGCTATTATTTGATACTGCATTTAACAATTCAAATAAATATCTAAGTATTAAAAATTGACCTTTACTTAATCCAGTTTCCAATAATAATTTAATTTTATGATTTGATTCTTCTTCATTTAAAACTATATATATATATATAATAAATTAATATTATTAGTATACATACACACACATGCGCACTATATGACGATAATGGATGATATTAAATTAATAATTATAAAACACATACCAGAATAAATTGATTTATGTAATTCATATGGAAATATTGGTATTGGTCTTTCACGGAAATATAATTTTAATAAACCACCAATACAATGTGGATCAGGATATTCTGATAAATCAATATCTTCACCTTTTTCAAATACTTGTGATAATCTTTGAAGTTCCAATGCATTTGCAGATTCTCTAAATAAGCCTGGTGTCTTTAAACATTTTTCAAATAAATATTCAACTGATAATTTAATTATTCTTGGTATATCTGTATAATCTTCAGTTGATTTAGAAACTGGTTCTATAAATCTAGATTTTCTTTGTTGTTTTTTAGTTGAATTTGAACGTGAATGATTTGGAGTATGACCACTGTTACTACCTGTACTACCACCATTACCATTAACATTATCAATATCATCAACCATTACATTAAATGGAAAATTTGAATGAGTATATTGTTGATTTAGTCCAGTTTTATTTGAAAGTTCTTCAATTTCTTTTTTTAATTTATTATTATTTTTAACTCTTTTAAATGCTTGTACTAATCTTGATGGTTTCTTTTTACCCATTATTGGTGATGGTGTATTTGATGTTGTTGGTGATTGTAATGATGTATTACTATTATCAATTGATCCACTACTACTATTTAATATTACATTTGTTGTTGTTGTTGTTGGTGATGAGGGTGTTGATATACTACCAATACTACCACTACCATGAAAACTTGATACTTTTTGTAAATGACTACCACTATTATCATCAATTGATTTTGATGCACTATCATTTGTCATTGATGCTGACATTGGTGATGGTGGTTCACCACCACTACTTGAAATACTACTATTAGTATCATCATTTAAAAAACTTTTCAAATTTGGACTTGATGATGAATGTTGAAATAATAATCCACCTAATGACTTTTTCTTTTTATGTCCTTTATTCATCCTTTTTTTTTTTTCTATTTTTAATTTTTATAAATATTTATATGTTTTTTTTTTTTTATTATTTTATTGGCAAAAAAATATATATATGTTTGTTGTTGTGAGTGAAAAAATGAATTCCAAAAAAGATAGTGTGTGTTGATTTTTTTTTTTTTAATATGTTTTGTGTGAGTGTGTGTTTGTTTTTTTGAATCTAGATGATGGTATTTGGAATGGTGTGTTTTTCTATTTATATTTTATTTTTAATGAAATTTGATTTTTTAATTATTTATTTGTTTTATGTGTTGATTAAAAAATTAAATATGTGGAAAACAATGTATAAATTTCAACATAACCACAAAACAATCAAAAATTAATTGAATTTGGAATATGTATTTTTTTGATTTTTTTTTTTTAATTTTGGTTTTTTTTTCAAATAATATTATTGTGCATACCAAAATAATATCTTAGTGACCTATCTTAGCTTTCACAATAAATAATAAATAATACAAACATAAAAATTATAATTTAAATTTTTAATTTATTTGTATAATTAGTATATAGTATATATCCATTTATAATTTAAATAATATTCTCTCTCTTACATATTTTATTTGTTAAAGAAAAGAGAGATAGATAATAATATCAATTCCATAAAGATTAAAATCTTTTTCTTTATGTATAGGTATTTCGAAACAATAAAACACACAACACACAAATTAATATAACACACACACAGAAAAAGTAATAATTATTTACTACACTCACTCACACACATAACAAATTATTTTTACAAATCCATAGGGTAAAATATATATATATATATATATCATGATTTAAGGAGATAATATTATAAATCTTTTAAATAATTTATTTTCGCTTAATATAATTTTAATAATAATAATTTGTGATAATAATAATGACATGGTGATTAAAACTATTGTTTTAGTTTTTCAGTCTTTCTGGAAAACTAAATTGAAAAGATCAAATTTCTCCCAATTTTTGAATCTTTGGTTTGTGTTATTTTACATATGTGTAAAGGTGACACCGTTCAAAGACTTAAAATTGGGATCAGAGAAATTTGTTGTTCAATAATTGTTTCGTGATATTGGAAAAAATGCAGTAATTAAAAATTTGTAAAAAATTAAAAAAAAAAAAAAAAAAAAAAAATTATTTATTTTTATTAATTTTTATACAAATAGCAAGGGGTAACAATATTATTTTCATATATAAACAAATAATATATTGAATACCCACATTGTTATAATATATATACCTAATTCATATACACATATACATACACATAATAAGCAACATTTTCAAAAATGGGAGCAAGCAAAGATAAAAAGAAACAGGCCGCAAAGAAAAGACAAAATTTAGTTGAAAACAATAGTAGTAAAAATAAAAAGAATAATAAAGCACAAGAATCAGTTGGTAAAGGTAATAACAGCAACAAACAACAACAACAGGATCAAGTCAAAATTACATTCTCTGAAAATGGTGATACAATTGTTTTAAAAAGAATAAATGATTCTTACGTCTGTACTGTATGTACAGGTTTTGTGATTATTGGTGATATCTATAATATGAATATTTATCTAATACCTTTAAAAATTTTGTACAGAACTGTTTAGAACAATTTAATATTAGCTCAAATAAAAAGAATAGTAATGGTAGTTCATTTTCAACAGTTGGTAAAGTATTACCAAATGAATGTTCAGTTTGTCATATTAAAGAAATTGAATCATCATCATCAACATCAGCTGGTAAAAGTAAAAATAAAATTACAAATGAAGATGAAGATGAAGATTTATCAAATAAAATGGAAATTGGAGATGGTGTAAAAGGATTAGATAATTTAGGTAATACTTGTTTTTTCAATTCAATTATGCAAAATCTTACACATTTAAATATATTACGTGATTTATTTCTAAGGGAACCGGGTTCATCAAATAGTAAAATCCATACAAATTCACAATTGACAATGGAAATGTATTACTTTTTCAACAAAATGTATAAATCAAAACAATCGCGTGTATCACCAAGCGGTTTGTTTTCAGAGATTGCTAAAAAGTCACCAAGGTTCAGAGGTTTCAAGCAACAAGATTCTCATGAACTACTACGTTATCTATTGGATGGTTTAATATCTGAAGAACAAAACACTACAAAAAGAAGAAAAGATCCAACTTACATCGATAAGATATTTGGTGGTCAACTAATTAGTGTTATTACATGCTTTCATTGTGGTTACGTTTCAAAAACATTTGAACCATTTTTAGATTTATCATTACCAATACCTTCAAATAATGAATTGAATAACAATATGGGTGGTGGTAAAACTAGAGGTAACAACAACAGTCAATCATTTGTAATGCCAAGAATTTCAACACCACCTTCAAATGCTTTGAAAAAAGGTTTAACAGATCAAGATAAAATCAATGAAATACTTAAAGCTCATGCAGATTCTTTAAATTCATCACCAGTTGTAATTTCATCAACTCCACCAACTGCAGCAAGAGTTTCAAAAAATCAAAAAAAGAAATTAGCAAGAGATCAAAAAAGAAAAGAAGAAAAAGAACAAGAAGAAAAAGATCAACTACCACAACAAGATGAAGGTGAAAAGAAAGTTGATATAGCAGTTGAAGAAGAAAAAGAAGAAGCAACAAATTCAGCAATGGGGTCACCACTATTTGGATCAATGGAAGAAATCCATATTATTGCAAATAATGATAACAATGGTGTGGTTGTTGAATTATCATCACTCGATAATCAAGATGGGACTGCGTTACTAGAAGATAATAATACTGCAATTGAAGTTGTAAATATTAGTGATGATGATGAAGATGTACCAATTGCAACATATACATCACCATCAAGAGAAACTGTTGAAGTTACAACAATTGATGAAAATAGTGAAAACATTGAAAAAGAAATAATTAAAACGCCACCAACTTTTGATACACCACCAACCGTTACAACTGATGCTCAAAATGGTAATTTATCATTATCAATCATTGAAAATTATGAAACTACAGATAGTAATGGTGGTGATATTCCATCATCAAATAACCTACAAACACCATCACCATCAACAACTACCAACAGCGAAACTAATAGTGGTCATCATCGTTCAATTAGTGAATTGGAAAAAAGCTTTGAAACCATTAAATTAAGTAATGATGATTCAGATGATGAAGGTCACTCTGATGATTCAGATGATGAAAAAGAAGATTTATTAAAAGAACCAATCGATTTAAGAAAAGATATACCATCACAAGCATATAATGCAAATACATTGTTCTCTTGTTTACTTCAATTTACAAATCCTGAAAAGTTGTTTGGTGAAAATGGTTTCATTTGTTCAAATTGTAAAAAATGTTATAAAGAATCACAAGAGAAGAAAGAAAAAGATAAATTAGATAAACAAGCAGCAGCATCAGTAGCATCATCAGTAGAATCAACACCGGAATTAAAATTACAATCTATTGAGATTGATAAGGATAATTTAAATATTACAACTGAAGAATCACCAAAACCAGTTGATAAAAAAAGTAAAAAGAAACAACTACAACAAGCAAAAGGTAAAAAGAAACAAAACAACAAACGTGAAGATCAAGATGACAATGAAAGATTTAGAAGGAACGCAAGCAAACAATACCTTTTATCATCAACTCCACCATATTTAACAATTCAATTAAAGAGATTTATGCAAACTAGAATGGGTTTCCAAAAAAATTCAAAAAGAATCGAATTTCCAACATTTTTAGATTTAACCTCATTCACTGATCAAACTACAACAAACAATGAAGATAAAGATAAAGAAGAGAAAGATAAAGAAGAGAAAGAAGATAAAGAAAATGATGACAAAAAAGAAGAGGGGGAAGAAGATATTAGAGTCTATAAAAAAGTAAATAGTAAATTAAATAATCATTCAAAGAATAATCATAAATACCATTTGAATGGAATTGTCGAACACATGGGTGGTATGGGAAGTGGACATTATGTCGCATATATATACGAAGATTCAAATGACCAATGGTATTATATTAGTGATAGTGTCGTCAAACCAAACAGTTTAAATTCAGTTATTTCAAATGAACCTTATTTATTATTTTATAGAAAAGATGGTGTTAAAACAAGTGATATATTCAATTCTATTCAAAGAATAGTGGCTGGTAATAATAATAATAACAATAATGATAACTTTGATAAAAATAATTTCCCATCACCACCAACAACAATACCATCAGACATCAATATTAAAATTGAAAAAATTGATAAAATCAACGTACCAATTATTTCAGATGAAAATTCAATTACCACAACACCTGAAGAAAAAGAAAAAGAAGAAAAACCATCTATAATTCCAATAACATCAAATAATAATAGTAATATGTATAATTCATTATTTGATGTTCATGATGATTATGAAGATAGTAGTAATAATACAACCACAATCACCACAGTAAATCCATCATCCGTTGATATTATTGATATGGTCACAATCTCGTCCACATCAACTCATGACACCGATAACAGTGAGATCACTGCAGATAATAGCTCTGTTTCAACCGATTTTGAAGAAACTGCTTCTTTATAAAAACATAGATTTGTTATTGTGCGATTAACAATTAAAACAAAAATAAACTGTCTTTATGATAATCGCCAATTCTTTCGAAACGCTCAAAAAAATATTATTGATTAGATTAAAGATTCATTAAAATAAAAAATAACCACTTTTTTTTTTATTGGGGTGATAATAATAATTCGTTTATAAATATCCAAACACCTTTAATTTTAATAAAATCACATGATAAAAAAAAAAAAATGGGATTGGGGTCTTGTTTTTGAAAATTATCCATATGTTTTTAAGTTTTTCGTACAGATATTTTCCGTTAATTTTAAATAAAAAAAAAATAAAAAAAGTTGTTGATTTTTACTTCAATCATTGCAAATTACCAATGAATTTTTTTATACACACGAGAAATTTTTATTTTTAAAAATATGGTACCCGCGGATGAATATTTTTTTTATTGTCACACTGTCTAAAAATAAAAAAGCGTGTAAAAAATATAAATAATATATAAATAAAATTGTACTATAGTAAAAAAATATAAATATATAAAAAAAAAAAAAAAAATGGAAAATAACCCAGATGCAGAATATCCTTTTACTGGTGATGAAAAATATGATAAATTAGTGAAATCGTTTTATATATTCAGAGGTGTAGCATTTGCAATATTATTTATATTAAATTCATTTCAAACGTACTTTGAATTTAGATATCTAAGGAAAAAAGGAAAAGGTCCAACACCTAGATTAATGACGTTTTTAGCAATTTCACTATTTCCATTTTGTAGAACAATTCAATCTTTTCTTGCATTGGGATTGAAAGATTCAAGAACTGGTTCACCTAGTTGGTACCTTGGTATATATGGAACATTATTTCTCTCAATGGAATGGCTTTATATTGGTTGTTTTTGGGCTAGATTATTATATACTTTCTTTGCAAGAAAAAAAGTTGCATTGGGAAACCTAAAAAAAACATGGTATTCAGCACATGCAATTCTTATTTTGTTATTTATATGGAATTTCATATTGATTGCAATTATAAATACAAAATCAAGAACATTCACAGCAAGTGTTAGTGCAAAAGGGTTCATATCATTGGTTGCTTTAATAGGAAGTTTTTTAGTGTTAAATGGTTTCTTTTTAATTAGAAATTTACGTTCACAAGATAAGAAATCAAATGCATTTCAAAAAACAATTTCAAGAACTTTAAGATTATCATGTATACTGTTGTTTATAGTATTGGGTATTATAATACGTGAAATTGTTGTAGCAATTACAAAGATTGGTGTTAGCTCAAATTATCGTTATGCTGCTATACTCGTAACATTTGTATTAGAGTACCCACAGTGTTTAGTTGTTATGGTTGCTTTGGCAGATGATGGTACACATTGGAAAAACTATTTCTCATTTAAAAAAGTTGCAAAAGATTCTCAATCTTCAGGTTCAACAATTCACGAAAATAGTAGTGGTAATAGTGGTGGTTCACGTCAAAATGGATCACATTATGAAATTGACTTATCATCAGTTGTAGTCGATAACGATAGCTCAAGTAAAAAACCAAAAGTTGTAGAAAGACAACCAACTGTAAATTCAATTTCATTATCAATTACAACTAATGATGATAATAATTTAATACAATCAAATCAAATGAATAATGAAGTTGAAAATAATGAAATTTAAATATTTCACTATTTAATTCAAAAAAAAAGATTTAATTAAATAAAATAATAAATCATATATGTAATCAAAAAAAAAAAAAAAATTTAGTTTTTTTAAATACAGATTTATAGTTTTGCTCATTTTTTGCTCTTACTATCAAGATTATTAATATAATGAAAGTAAATTAGAGAGTGGTGATGATGTATGATCAAATTAGATGCAAATATACTACAAATTGACAATCTTGATTATGAATATCAAATTTATTTGTTTAAATGCATCAGTAAAACCAAACTTTTTTTATTGATATTAATAAATTTTATTAAATTGTTTTTATTTTAATTTAGATAATATATTTTTCTATTACTGTTGTGTCTTAATCTTGATTTTGAAAGATTTTTTTTTATTCTTTAAAAATCAATGGTAATCTTTAAAAACTATAATTTAAACAACATCTTTTATTTAAATTTTATTATAAATTTTACATGGCCAATCCTAGCAAAATACGAATATAGATTAAAATTAATGTTTAAAAAAGTTGGGAGGTTATGTAAAATGCTTATTAACCACACATTTATTTTTATTTTTTGAAAACTTATAATCATTTACATTTAAAAAGGGTGATATAATTTTAAAAAAAAGGGTGTTTGATAATTTTTTAAAAAAAACACACCATCAATATTTTACATACATACACACATAATATATACCATATCTTGATTATGACTTAATTAACAATAAAATATTATGATACATTGATGACAATATATAAATTCAAATATTTATTTGGTAATAAATAAATGATTTAAATTTTATATTTTTAAAGAAAAAAAAAAGTACACAAATTTTATTTAATTTTATTTTATTTGTATAAATTAATTGTTTTAATAAAAACACATATCTATATTTATTAATTATTTTAAATAATTAAATAAAATGAAATTATTATTAATTTTATTATTTTTATGTATTTTAAATCTCGCACAATGTAAATCCAGTAAAGTATATAACACAAATTTAGCAATACAAGGTACATGGGGTATTAATAGTAGAGAGTATATAGATAGAATTTGTTTTGGAAAACTTGGAGGTGGTATTGAAGTTAGAAATTTTAAATCAAATTCTTTAAATACTCAAATATTAATATATTCCCAGTCAAGTAATGATTATATAAATAGTAATGAATCATGTGAAAATAAGGTATTGAATATATAAATGAAAATGATAATCTGTAAATATTTTAACTATTTCAATATTAATACCTATAATTTTATTATTTTAGAATTATTACAGTGATTATACAGTTGTAAATCATAAAAATTCAAAAGATTATCAAACATTTATTGGAGAAGAATGGGGATGTTATAATATTTATATTAGGGATTGTAGTCCACAGTTCAGAAATTCAAATGATACAGAATTAGTACTCCAATATTCAATGATAGGATTTAATTATAAATTTAGTTCAGATTATTCACCAATTGCAGAATTTCATGTATTTTTCTTAGTTGCATACTTTTTAATTGCAGCAGTTGCCATATACCAAGTAATTATATTAAAATCAGGTCAAAAGGAGTGTAGACCAGTTTTCCTATTTATTTTCTGTATTTCAATTTATATATTATCATTAATTAGTTTTCTTTCAAATTGGAATAATCAAAGAATGTTTAGTAATGAATTAGAAAACCGAGTTTTATTTGGAAATAGTATGTATAGTACAAATAATCAATTTATTTTATGGTTTTAAATTAATTACTAATAAAACAAAACTCTATCAGTCTGTTATTTAACAGGTAATAGTGTATTTATAATATTAATTATATTAATTACACAAGGTTATGGCACAAAATCAAATTTTGGAACTGTAATTGGAAACGTAGTGAATGCTATTGTTTTTGGAATTTTAATTGTATTTACCTATACCATTCAATTTAAATATGCTGGTAATTCAAATGGTGATTTTAAAAATTCAGATATTGAAAAAGAATATGGTGAATATAGAAATCCAATTGACACAAACGCTGGAACTGCATTGATTGTATTTTATTTTTTAATAATATTTTATTTTTTATTTGGTAGTAAAATCAATACCAAAAAGGATTTAACAGAAATTGATCCCGCAATTGAGAAGTTTATAAAGAAATTTAAAGCATGTTTTTCAATTTGGTTGATCTCAATACCAGTATTATCAATTGTTTCACTTTTCCAAGAAAATGATACACAAAGATTCTCATTTTATAATATACTTGGTAATAGCATTAACATTATATTCTTTTTAATCATTTTAAATATATATAATCCTTCCTCAGACAATATTGTTTTAAAGGATTTAAATGAAATTCATTATGATGAAGAAAATGTTGTATTGGGTACAAAAACAAACAAAAAAAGTTCAAATGACCATTCAATGCTAACAGGTAAAAATATAACTGTTGATGCTTTAAATTTTGATAATAAAAATAAAACAAACATAAATAAATAAAATAAATATAAATATATGAAATGTTTTTGTTTTTGTTGTTTTTTTTTTAAATATTTATTTATTGTTTTGGAATTAAGAGTAAAGTATAAATCCCAATTGATTCAAGTGTGTTTGTTTGATTGTTTGTTGTTTGTTTGATTGGTTGTTGTTTGATGATTGTTGGTTGTTTGGTTTGGTTTTTGTTTGATATGAGGTTGATATGATGGTATTGATATATATTTAATAATAAATTTGATGAACATCTGTTTCAGCAAATGCTCTATTACAACTAGGACATCTTCTTTTTCTTGTATCAATATTTGAGTATATACATTCTTTACAAAATACATGAAAACATTTTGCAATGACATAATTCTTTTGTCTGTCATTACAAATTGTACATCTTAATCTTTGATTTATAAGTTTTAATTCTTCTTCGGCGTTTGAAGATGATGAAGATGAGGATGAACTATTGTTATTATTATTGTTATTATTATTTGAAAATGAATTTACACTTGTTGCTTTTTCCAATTTCTTTTTCAACAATTGTTTTTCTTCGTCCAATCTCTTTGCTTTATCAATTTCTCTTTCCAATGCAAAAATTGAATCATCTGCTTTCTTTTTCAATTCGACATTTAAATTATTTAAATGATCCAATTGAGTTTTCAATTCCAATGAATGGGCGTTATTTTCACGAACAAATCTTTTGTGTTTTTCCAAATCAAAATTGCAAATGTGAAGATCTTCGGTTACTTTGGACAATTGCTTTTGAAGTACATTTGATTTATCGTCAACTTTTTGCATTGTTTCATTTTGTGATTTTAATTTCTCTTCGTTTCTAATCAACTTCTCTTCAATTGCCAATTGTTGCTCTCTTGAAAGACGAATGGTTTGTTGTGATTTAATATTTTCAGCCATCAAATGAGCATGAGTATCTTCTTTATCTGATAATTGTTTGGTTAATCTTGTATTTTGTTCATGCATTTGTTCGTACGCTTTACCCATTGAATCAATTTCCATAATTAATGCTTCAATCTCTTGTTTTTGTGATTCTTGTATTGCTTTATCCTGTTTGATTGTAATATCCAATTCTTTAATTTGTTTCTGGTATTCATTACTAATACTATCCATTTTAGTTTGATGAACCAATTGTTGTTTCTTTAATTCTTCCAATTCACCTTTAACACTTTCTAATTCTAATTTTAATTTACCTTGACTTAATTCTAAATTAAATATTATTTTATCTTTCTCTTCAATCATTTGTTGTTGTTCGTTACTACTATTACCATTTATATTTATATTGCCATTATTATTATTATTATTATTATTATTATTATTACTATTACTTTCTTGTTGTTGGTCTATTTCTTTCATTACTTCATCTTTTGGCTGATCTATATTATTATTTTTAATTTGCTCTTCCCCTTCTCTGTTGTTGTTGTTGTTATTATTACTGCTACTGTTATCTTTTAAATTATTTATATTTATATTATGTATATTTGATTTTAAAATTTCTAATGAAACTGTCAATTCTCTTTCTTTTTCTTGTAATTTCAATTCATTTGATTTTAATTCTGAATTTTGTTTGTTAATTGTATTTACTTTATCGAGTAGTTGTTGAATTTCAATGTTTTTAGATTCAACATCCCTTTGAATCTCTTGTTTGTAACGTTCCATTTCTTCTTTTGGTGCTTTATATTTCTCTAGATCAGATTTTAAAGTTTCAACTTCTTTTCGTAATTGTTTAATTTCTTCACCTTTCTTGTCTATTAGTAAACGTGACTCTTGAATGTATTGTATTGAAGGTACATTTGGATTTCTAGTTTGTTCAATCAAACATACCAATTTCTCTTTTTCACTCTTTAACTCAGTGGATTCATTTTCCAATTGACCAACTCTTCTTTCTATATTTTGTCTTCTATGTGCTTCAAATGCCTCTAATGCTTCTCTTTCTAATCTTCTACCAATGGTTGATTGTGTTAAATCATTTTGTAATTTTGTACATTGATTACGATGAATATCCAATTCATCCGAAACTAATTGATATCTTTGTCTTAATACTTGATATGGCATTGAATTTTGAATTCTTTCTTCTGGTATTACCCTAATCTGTTGAGATAGAAAAAATATTAATATAACTATACCACTAACATTATTTTTCAAAACATCACACTTACATCAATTTGAATTTGTTGTAACTCTTTTAATAATATAGCTTTTTCTTCTCTTAATTTTCTTGCTTCTAATAATCTACTATCAGATTGTCTTTGAAGTTCTGCAATTAACTCTTCATGTGTTAGTTCTTTACCATTTATTTCATTTACTTGTTGTTGTTTATTTACTGTATTGTTGTTCCCATTTGTTGAAGATGATAATAATGGTCCACCTGTATTATTATTGTTGATATTACTGTTGTTGTTGCTATTGTTACTACTATTTAAATTTGATGAGCCAATTATTGGAGTATTACTACCCAATGAAGGAGAAGGTACTTTACTAACTTGTTGTGGTGTTCTTAATGTTTCATCTTGTAATTTAATCACTCTTTTACGCTCTATTGTGAGCTCGTCTTGTGATTTTTCTAATTCTAATTTTAACTCTTTATTATTTTGTTGATAAATTGCAGCTTGATCGGCAAGATGTGATGATTGGTCTGATAATTGTTTTAATTGAATTTGAAGTTTGTCATAAATATTTTGAATGTATTGATTTTGTTTTGATAATTTGTCATTATCCTCTTTTAATAATTTTTCTATATCATTTGATTTTAATCCATCTGTGATTACAAATGCAAAGAAAAAAGAGTTAGTATTAAAATATTACCAGTAATTTCAATTGTTAAGATAAAAATAATCACCTTTTGATTTTAATAATCTAAATACAAATTTTGATAATGTATGTTCTTTCTCCAATGCTTTTGAAATCTTTGAAAAGGTAGTTTGAGTCTTTTGTACTTTTTTTTGTAGAGTTTGATCCAATAAAAATTTATTATCTAAAGATACTGGTTCTGTAATATATGAACTAAGAAATTCAAATGATTCTGTAATATTTTCTGTGTTGTTAATGATGATGACGATTTGATATTAGTATGTAAAGTATTGATGTAGAGTGTATGATATGATATGAATTACAAACCTTTGGGTAATAAACTATCCATTGCATTTTCAAAATCTACTCTATTTATTAAAAGATCCAATCCATTATTCAACTGTAAAATCATTTAATGGGTTAGTATCATATGATATATTGTTATCCATGATTGTTGTTATAAAATGTACTTACTTGATCCCAAACTCTGCATAAACAACTAATATTCTCTTTATATTGATGCATTTTTGAATTTAATTGTTTAATCTTTTGTTCTCTATCATTAATTTCAATTTTTTGTTCCTCTACACGAACCTTCATAGCTCTGTTTTGAAATAATATTAAATTTTGATCAATTGGTGCACTAGTTGGAACGGATGCCTCCGAACTTGATAATGACATCTTTTTATTTGGTCTTTGACTATCAGAATCTATTGGAGGATCCCTTCTCTTAAGGTCCTGATGTTCCATTGACATTGATTATATATATTATTGTATATTACTATTACTGATGTTGCTATATCTTTTTAATTGTGCTGTATGTTTTTATTTATGTATATGTGATATTATGCTATGAATTGCTATAGTGTATGAATATGAAAAGTAATGAGTTAGTATAAGTAATTATGTTTATGGAGTTATTTGATTATGTGTTTTGATGTTTGTACGAAATGTGGTGGTGGTATATGACTGTGTGGTATATGTTTATGATGTTGTTTTCTATGTGACATGCATATGAAAATTACTATTACTATTGTTCTTATGATATGTTATCGATTAAATATCATCTCCTATTTATATTATCATATATTTTATAAATATTGTATACTATAATATGTGTGTGTGTGTTGAAAATAATAAAACATACAGTTTGTAAAAAAAATGAAAATTTTTAAAAATTTTGCCACAAACAATCAAAATTATTTGAAATTTTTGTGTATGAACACCCTTCTTGCTACTAACACTACTATTAATAAATAATACTATATAATATATAATTATATATAAATATAAAAAACTGAAACAAACACAGTATCGTTGTTGCTTGTTGTGTATTGGTTTGAAAAAAAAAAAAAAAAAAAAAAATTTAAATTTATTGAAAAAAAAAAAAAAAAAAATTAAAAAAAAAAAAAAAAAAAAATTTATTTTTTTTTTCACAGTTAAAAAACTACACCTCATTTATATATGAATGAATTTGAAATAAATAATATGAACAAACACGTAATATATATATTTCGAATATATATGCATGTATATGAGTTATATAAAGTATTTTTTTTTTTTTTTTTTTTTTTTTTTTTTTTTTTTTTTTTTTTTTTTTTTTTTTTTTTTTTTTAAAATTTTAAACATTGATATCAAAACCATTAACAACAATAAACAATAATGATAACAATACTAAAAGCAATGGAGAGATTTAAAT
>JACAFY010018208.1:0-13584 GCA_015252635.1 Dictyostelium capitatum | reverse complement strand
ACCAACTTTTGCTAAATTTAACCCGGTGCCGCTTTATCATTTAAAAAAAAAAAAAAAAAAAAAAAAACCCAACCACCAAAAAAAAAAAAAAAAAAAAAAAAAGATATATAAAATCAATCATAATTTTATAATAATAATATTATTAAAAAAGAGTTAGTCAGTGTGTTAGATTTATTAAATATCATTGTTGATTATTTGATTATTATGTGTGTGTGTGATTGTTCTTTTTAAGATAGATATCTCCGTTTATTAAATGGTTTCTACAACATTTTTTCAGCCACCATTTTACACAAAATTTGCACATTATAAAAAAAAAATTCATTTTTTTTTCAACTTTTTATTTTTTTTTTTTATTTCTATTATTTTTTTTATTTTTTTTTCAAAATCTCAAATTGTAAAAAAACAAAAAAAATTTTATTTCTTTTTTTTTTTTAAATTTTTTTTAATAAAAAATATTAAAATTTTTTATTTTTTTTATATATAAAAATAAAAAATTTAAAAAAAAAAAAAAAAAAAAAAAACTATATAAAAAGAAAATTTTTAAATAACATTCACATAAAACACATAAATAGAAATAATAATAATAATAATAATAATAATAATAACATTCTTGTATATAGTAATTGTATATATTGTATAAAATTTACATCACTCTTTATTTAACAAAAACAAGAAAAGGTAAAAATAGCAATGTTTTTTATTTGTTTTTATCATATATATAATGGTGGTTGTTAGTGTGTGTTTATTCTAAATTTAGAGTATATTAATATAGTAATAATATTGCATTACCAATAATTTTCATTTTACCACATAAATATACATATGAATATTACTCACACAATTTTTATATGTGTGTGTTTGTGTGTTTATGAATTACGAAAATTAGTAATCTGTCAAACATACACACTCACACAAATACAATATTATATCTTTTTTTTTTTTTGTATAATTTCTATTTTTATACACAGAACAACATCACATACAAATTTAAATTTTGTAAATAATATGAGATAAATGGCAACCTATATACTAATTTAATTTTTATTTAATTTTTATTATTATTTATTTAAAAATAGATTCATCTAGTTCTTTTTATTTTCTATCAATTTCAATAATTTATTTATTTTCCTTTTTCTGCAATAATAATAACTATTATACATACAATAATATAATTTCCTTTTTTTTTTTTTCTGATCATTAATAGTAATTTGTAATAATAAATAATAATAATAATAATAATAATAATAATAATATTTAGAAATTGTATCATCATAAATTGGTATGTAATTAATTAATTATATTATTTATATACTATAATATATATAGAATCATTAATGATGTGAACATTTTTAAACTAACATTAAAAACTTCTATTTTTAACTTTTTCTTTTTCATATTTTTTTAACTGTAATTTATTTATTTTTATAATTAATTTTTTATTTTTATCATTTTTTTTATTTTTATCATTTTTTTTAATGTTTTTCTTTTAATATCTTTCGATACACTGCTGTTAATATTGTTGTTGTATTATTATTATTGCTATTATTCAACCACACCCAACTATTTCATTGGATGTTAATTTTATCATATAAAAACAAATATCTACAACACTATATAGTTTTATAAAATAATAAAACATAAGCTCACCACACAAAACACACAACTATTTGTAGAATATAAAAATAATAACAGCACACTTATATAATTAATTTTTTAAATATTTTTAAAAAAAAGAACAATTTATAGTACAGATACAAAACAACAAAATAATAAATATAAATAAACACCCAATAACTATAAATAATATACACACACACACCACATATATATAAATAATAGAATGATATATCCAAATGATGTTATGAATGAAGTACTCCGTGATGAAATTGGATGTGACTTATTTAAAAACTATATATTGTTCAGAGACATTACAATTTTGGACAGAAATTGAAGCATTCAAAGCAAATGCACCTCCACCAACTACAGTAAATCAAGGAGCACTTTTAGCATTTTCATCAACACCAATAGAATCATCATCTTCATCATCAAATACAAATACAGCAGCAAATAATAATAGTAATAATAGTGGTGGTTGTTTTTCATCATCAGCATCTCCATCAACAAACAGTAAAGATAACAAGCCAGGAAAATATTTATCACAAACTGAACTTCACGAACAAGCACAAAATCTATTTGATAGATTCTTGGAAAATGGTTCAGAATTTGAATTAAATATTGATGCACTTTCAAGAGAGGTAGTACGTGGTAAATTGGCAGAAGATATTGATTCATCATTGTTTGATGATGTTCAAAAAGTAGTCTACGAATCATTATGGATGGATTGTTTTCCACCTTTTACTCATACATTAGCTTATAATAGATATAAACAAGACACTGGTAAATGTCATCTCCCAGAATTCCTACGCATCTCATTCAAAAGAAAGTCACCAAAAAAAGATGACAATGTTAGAATGAAACCAATTTCTTCTAAATAATATAATAATAATAATAATAATAATAATAATAATAATAATAATAATAATAATAATAATAATAATAATAATAATAATAATAATAATAATAATAATAATAATAACAACACAATTTTTAATTAGTAATAATTAAGTATATATATAAAACAAACAAAGCCAATCAATTATAATAATAATCATCTCACCACCATCTCTCATAATCAATTTATAATTCAATTTTAATTTAATTGAAATATAAAGTATTTATTACAACAAACAAAAACACCATCACACCCGACAATATTAAGAATTATAATATAATTCAACAACTGCACATACAACAAACAATACAAAACCCCAACTCTTTTTTTAGCTGTCCAAAAGACAAACAACCAAAAAAAAAAAAAATACAACAAAAAATCAAAAAAGAAGAGTTTTTTTAGATCAAAAACTTTTAAAAACAAATAACAAATAAACATTAATTGTATATATACATAAAAAAAAAAAAATACAATAGTTATTACTTTATTATCCAATTTCTTTTACATTTAAAATACTCTTTTTATCATTTATGGATAATTGTATGATCCTTAATTGACTAATGTTTTTGGCTTTTTAAATTAATTTTGTAAATTTACTTAAATATTCAATTAAATGTCAAACAACAACCATCACCTCAATTAATTACAACATTAACACCATCATCATCATCATCATCATCATCATCATTAAACCGTGATCGTGTAGTTAAATTATCATGTAGTACAAACAACAACCATCACCTAAGGTAGGATTATAATACTTATATCAACTTCATATCATAAAAAAGGTGAATATACACTTTTATCTGTTTCATTTCATTCTTTGCAAATCTGTATATTATTTGATAAAAGATATAAATATTATAATAGTTGTTTGACAATTTTTCATTTCTTAACTGAACAAGCACCAAGATTATTATTTTCAAATGGTTTCTGTTACAAAGCTTGGAATAAATAAAATATCAACTTTAGATTGTCCATTGGTTCAAGGTATGATGCCAAATACTATAAAACCATTAACCCTACTTCATTGATTTGATACTGCTTGAAAATTTAATTCCATATTCATTTACCCTTTTAAAAATAGATACAATTAAATTCATTACCGTCATCCGTTACCAAAATTACTTTAAAAAATAGTGGACCCATTCCTCCATTAACTGTTGTTGGTTTCTTTCCAGTTGATTATTTCAGATTGTTACTTTACCATGATCATCGGATTTGGTTGGTTTATTTCTATCATTAATTCATTTAGAATTTTGATTTATTTTAAACAAACAATAACTAAAAAAGATGTAATACAATCAACTTTAATCACTACAAGTAGAATTTCAAAATTAATTTCACCAATTGCAATACCTTCCTCTTTGAATATAAAAATAACTATTTTAATAAAGATTTATAATCATTAACGATTGTTGTTTTTATTATGTACAAAAATATTTATTTTAACCTGTTGTTTTTGTTACTTTCTAGTTGACTATTTTTACTATCACTACTTGCTGCCATTGTTGTTACTGTTTCTTTTTGTTGTTTATTACTTCAACATTATCATCTGATGTTGCAGTGTGTGGTGATAACGATCACCTACTGTTGTGCTGCTGTGTGAATGTGTGTTTTAAAAAACAAACATACTATAGGTATATACCTAATGCTGTTGTTGTTGTTGTTTATGGGTTGGAGTTTTAAAAGACAATGCTTCAATTGATAATATTTGTGATTGATATTCAGTGTCTTCAAATTCTTCCACTTTTATATTTCCCATTATTTCTGCTAAAAATGATGATATTTGATGTTTACACTATATATATAATTGTGATTGTGTTAATTAGTAATATATATGTGGGGATATGCAATGATATATGATATCATGTTGTTTTTATAGTTCAAAGTGCATACATACATAAACAGAATCTGATTTTAAAAGTACTGAAAAATTGAATGAAGGACAACTACAATAATCACCTTGCATTAGGCACATATATTTTGAACCTTTTCTACCATCAACAACATAAAAATATCTATTTGATGGTCGAAATATAAACTTTTTAATCAAATCTTTATCAATTATCTCTAGTGAAGCAAATATAGATTGATCAAATATATAGTATAAACTTAATAATGTTTCTTCTGTAACTAAAAGAGGCAAAATATTGTTAGTATGTTTGATATATCACATGTAATAACACAGTGTGTGTTTTACTATCTTCTTTAAAACTCTATTAATTTTATCTAACTTCACACTTACTGATGTGTGTTTTATTATTTTCAAATATCTTCTTTAAAACCACTATTAATTTTGATGTATTTCCGTCTGAATTCATTGTTATTACTCAGTGTTGTGTTTTTTGAAAAATTTTTATGCAAAAATGAAATTTTTTTTTTTTTTTTTCAAAGAAATTGCAAATTAATTCAAAAAAAAATAAAAATTATCTTTATACAAATAAAAAATAAACAAAGAACTATTGGATCTATTGTTAAAGGTAAAATAGAAATTGAAAGATAAAGAAGAAACAAAAGATAATGTATGTATTAACATTGGATCAAGTTAAAGATATATTATATAAAGAAGTTTTATCATGGGAATTTAATGAAAAAGATTGTATTTGGGAATGGAGGTATTTGTATTTGGGCATGGAGGTATGTCAGGTGATGAAGATACACCCAAAAAAAAAGAAACAACAGAGACCAAAAAGAAATCGGCTATAAACGGGATACAATTTCATCAACAGCCAATTACTTGGTGTACAAAGTAAAATACGATGTTTCTTTTGAATTAAGTAAACTTCTAATTTAACAAAACTAAATCCAATTACTCTTGAATAATTAATTATTTCAATACTTGTATGATCTACATTAATATTGAAATTTGATAGTGGAATTACTACATCATTAATTGTAAGAACAACCAATTGATTATATTTATTACCGATTTTAAATGTTGTAGTAAAAACACAGTCTAAATATTTTAATAACTCAATTGTTTTTTTTTTTATTTATTTATTTTTTTTAAAATATTGGATTATAAAACAATTATTATCATCAATTGGTTGTTTTAATTGTTTTTCTAAAAAATTATTATTTTCATTTAAATTTAAATTTAAATTATTAACCAAGTAAACAATTGTTTCAATTTGATTATTACTAATTGAGGACTTAAATAATGAATTTAGAAAATCTTTTGAAAATATTTCTCTTTTAAATGATAAATAGTTTGATAATAAAAATTGATAAAAATTGATAAAATTGCCATATTGAGTTGATAGTAATAAAACTTCTTTTATAATTAACAATTTAATATTATTATTAATTGATTTATCATTGATTAAACTATTTAAGATTTGTGTATCATTTCTATTTGTAATTTCTTTACATAAATGATTAAAACTAATTTGTGATTGTTTTTTCTTTGATGGTATTGTATTAAAATTAATTTGATTTTGAATTTTTAATAATAATTTTAATAAACTTGTTAAATCATTATTTAAATAATGAATAAATAATTGAATTGATAATACTGATGAGTTGGAATGATAATTATCTTGATTAAATACATTTGGTTTGTATTCCATTAAAAATGATATTTGATTAATAGTACAATTACTTAACGGTGCACCAGATGGACTTTGATAAAATTTAATATGTTTTTCAAATTCTGAATTGGTTTTATTTATAAATAATTTAAATTCATTAAATGGTATCTCTTGAGTTTTAACTGATAAATAAATTGATTCAATGAATTTCTCTTGAATTCCTTCTATGAAATCATTCCAATTTTCAAAAATGAATTTATACATTTCGAATGATATTGGATATTGTGAATGAATTCTATTGATTATATCATATTGAATTGGATTATTTAAAAATTGGTAATAATCATTTGTATAATTTGATTTATAATGATTTGCTAATTTATAATTGTATATAAATAACATTAATCTTTCATTTCTCTTAATATCATATTTGAGAAATATGTCAAATATTTTAATTGAATTTATATTATCTTTAATGGATCGATATGGTGGTGAATAATTTTGAAAATTTGATTTTAATTCACTACATAACATTTCTAATACTTGAAAATTATTATAATCCATTACTATATTTAATACACCATCAAAATTTTCAAAATTATTTTTATCCCAATCTGGATTTGCAATTAAATTTTTAAAATATGTATAAACTTTATCCAATTGATTTGATGGGAATATTCTTGTGTAGTGGTGTAATTCTGTATCTTTTGCATCTTCCCAATTTTCATTTAATTGTTCGTCTGTAAATGATCTTGAACCAATTATTAATCCATGATATTTCTCTTTATAATATTCATAATTTAATAAAAGATTACAACATTTTGAAATTGGTGTAAATTTAATAAACATTAAATATAAAGATTCAACTAGTGTATCATCTTTTGAAACATTGTGAATTGGTGTATCTAAATAACCATAAATTTGTGATAATTGTTGTTTAATTTCATCTAGTTCATTTTTTGACAATGTTTTAAATTCACCTTGTTTCAATACATAAGAATTTTTATTTTTGTTTCCAACTTTTTTAAATCCATTATCCAATGTTTGAGATTCTGTATATTGTTTAAACTGATCCTTTAGTATATTTGCAATATTACAACATTTTAATAAATCTTTAATTGACAAACTTGATATTTGAAAATCAAACATTTGCTCAATTTCTGATAACTGAAATTTTGATGGATGTGGTGGTTCAATTTCAAGTTGATCAACTAGATATTCTATTTTTTTAATTGCTAAATCCAATTCTTCATAATGGTATATCTTTATTGTAATCGTCCATAACATTTCGATATGATTTTCATTTGATTGTATTTGATTTTTAAATTGAAATTGTTGTTGATTTATTAAATAATTTGAAATTTCAAATGACCCAATATCAATCGATTGAATTAATGTTGAAATAGTTGGTACATAGTTATAATGATTTATAATTGTTTCCAATACAGCAACATTATCATATTGAATTGCCAATTGTTCAATTTGATTCAATGATGACTTTAAATCACATTCTGGTAATAATTGAAATTGTAATTTATAATTATTAAATAAATTGAAAAAAAAATTACCATCGTTTTTAAATACACTAAATATTGAATCTTTATGGTATGTAATTGATTTTTTGGTGTTGTTTATATTATTTTCATATTTAAAATTTGATAACCGCTTTTGTTTTCTTTTGCCAACGTAATTAAATGATAAATTATCGCCATTATAAACTTTATTTTCCAACATTTTTAAATATCCGTTTTGTATCATATATTCACAATTGTTTATATTTTCAGAGTATCGATATGGTCCAATTGATTGTTCCATTTTAAATTGTAAAATTGAAAATAATGTCTAATATGATTTTTTAATATCAATTTGACGATAATTATTATATTAATGTTTTAAATTTCATAACACCATAAACAAATGCCAAATAAAAAAAACAAAGATTACGTTTTTTTATAAAAAAAAAAAAACAGAAATAACAACGAAAAAAAAGTAAAATATCTTATAATTTATAAATTGCAAAGAAAGAGTTATTGGATTTAGTGTTAAAAACAATTCAATATAAAAATATAGACATTAGAGGAATAATTGATTCACACGATGTAAATTAAATTCATGAAAATTATATGTTCAAACTAATTAGTACAATTACTGGCATTTGTATTGATGATTGGTTTCAATTGGCTAATAAATAATTCTAAATAAAAGAACTATTTTAAAATAAGATGTACAACCAAAACACCACTTTTAAAACATTATATTATATTTACTTCGGGGGTAAATGGCCAATTTTACACAAATATTAATTTGGTAATATTGTTTCAATTATTTATAATTGTAAACACATTTTGACATGAATGAATTAAAATATAATTTCTTTTAATTATTTATTTTTATTTATTTTTGAATGTGATTTTATAAAAAAATATGATTTTTATGTTTTAGATATATTACTATTGACCTTTTGTTATTAGATTTATTTATTAATTTTTTTCCATAATAACTTTATAATTTTTTTATTTTTTTTGTTTTTTCGTAAAAAATTGATAGATGAGAAGATTAGCAAGGAAAATATATAAATTTTATAAAATTTTGAATTTTCTTTAAAAAAAAAAAAACGGGATTTTTATATTTTTTTTTGATAATTCTTGAAACATGACATCTGCAATAGAATTTATATTTAATGAAAATGTGCAATATAACCAAATAAAATGTAATGCAATAACAATTGAATTATTAAAATTTAAATCATATGAATGGATAAAGTTATTCATAACAGATAAGCATTGTATAATATTAGAGATTATACCCGATCCTACAATAGATGATAATCAATTACTTTTATCAAATGAAATATTATTAAAATATAATCAAATTAAAAACGAATCAAATAGATATAAATTCAATTTTGAATTAATCAACATTACAAATAAACAACAACAACAACAACAACAACAACAACAACACCAATCACAAACACCAACACCAATTTCAATTACACTAAAGAAAATAAATAGTAATTATAATGGTAAAATTATAATTGATACATTAAAAAGATACTTTTCACATAAACCCGTATGTAACGCGAACATATACTCTTACAATACACATATACTAATACATACATTCATACCTTAGTTAGTTGTAAATTGTGAATATATATTACCAATTGTTGGGAATATGTGTATATTTAAAACTACCAACATAAAAAACAACAATAACGAAGAAATTCAACAAATAGATCAAATTGAAAACAGCTATAGAATTGATGAAATAATAATAATTGATAGTAATAATAAGAATAATGATAAAGATGTAGATGATATTGAATTAATAGATATAAAAGAACAAGCACAACAATTAATAGAATTTTTAAATTTAAAATTCAAATCAACACTCAACAACAACAACAACAATAATAATAATAATGGTCAATTTAGTTTCTTATCATCAAAAGGTATTTTAATAGATGGTCCAGATGGTACAAATAAATTACCATTAATTAAACATGTTTCAAAAGAATATAAATCAAAATATATAAACATCAATGATTTAATAGATAATAGTAATAGTGGTAGTAATAGTAATGACAACAATTCAACAAACGAACCAATAATTTATATAATTAATAATTTAGATCAAATGATTGGTAAAATTACAGATAATGAAAATAGTTATCAAAAAAAGATGGTACAGAGATTATCACATTTTATAGATCATATGAAATCAAATGAAATTATATTATCAACTTGTTCATCAATTGAAAATATTGATCAATCAATTACACGTGCTGGTAGAATCGATAAATTCATTCATCTTTCAATTCCAACCCAAGCAAAAAGAATTTTAATCCTATCAAACATTTTAAGAAATACATCATTTAAAGAAAACAACGGAAAATTAATTGGGCAACAATCAAAAAGAGATGAATTTATATTGGAACTTAGTAAAATAACACCTGGCTTCTTAGTTAAAGATTTAATTAAATTATGTAGAACTGTTTCATTATATACAATATCAGAAGAAGAAGAAGAAGAAAGTAACAACAATGATAACACTACTACAACCACGGGAATTAAATTTCAAACATTTAAAGAATCATTATCATTTATTAAACCAAGTACATTAATTAATTTTGATGTTACAGTTCAAAATGTTAAATGGGAATCAGTTGGTGGATATGGTGAAGTTAAAAATAGATTTAAAGAATTAATTGAATGGCCAATGAAATATCAAGATACATTTAAACGACTATCATTAAATAATTCATCTGGATTATTATTGTATGGTCCATCTGGTTGTGGTAAAAGTTTAATGGTTAAAGCAATAGCAACCGAAATGAGTATAAATTTCATATCGGTTAAAGGATCGGATATCTATTCGAAATGGTTGGGTGAAAGTGAAAGAATTATAAGAGATTTATTTAAATCTGCTAGATTATCGTCGCCTTGTATAATGTTTTTTGATGAAATTGATTCATTAACATTATCAAGAGATAATGATGGTGATGATACAAGTGGTGTATCTAAACGTATTCTATCACAATTATTGAATGAAATGGATGGTATTCAAATTAAAAGTCAAATATTTTTAATTGGTTGTACAAATTCAATTAAATCAATTGATTCTGCATTACTTAGACCTGGTAGACTTGAAACTTTAATTCATATTGATTTACCATCATTGGAAGATCGTATTGATATACTATCGGTTATTTCAAAGTCACTAAATTTCAATTCATCTGAAATTACCCCTCAAGATTGGTTAGATATTGCAAAGCAAACAACAAATTTTACTGGTTCACAATTATACAATTTATGTAACCAAGCTGGTTTAGTTCAATTAAAATTTGATCCAAATTCCCAATCAATTTCAAAAGAATCTTTATTAAATAGTTTAAATAAAATTAAAAAGTAAAAAAAAAAAAAACAAGTTTTTAAATAAAATAAATATTAATTTATTAAAAAAGTATCGATTTGATATGTATGTAATAATATTATTATGTAATATGTATGTATGTATGTATTTTATTTTAAATTGTTGTTGGTCTGTCGGTTGTTTGGTTGTTTAATTATAACCACCTTGATTACCAAACATTGCTTGAATTTGAGTATTGAATGGATTAATATCACCTAACCATTCTGGTTTATCAGCAGTTAATTGAGTGTAGAATACATTTGCCATTAAATAATTTGCAACTTGATTTGGATGGAAACCATCAATTGGTTCAATGAGTTCATAAGTTGAACCACCTTGTGCCATCCAAGCTTGATTGATTGCAGCGAATGGAAAATCATAGTAGATCATATCGAAATTTGTAAATGTATAATTTTTAATGATTTCACTGTATACGGCAGATAATAGAGCAGCATGTGCACTTGTGTAATCACGAACAGTTTCATTTGGGTTCATCCAACCCCAACATGGACTAACTTGAACACAATTTAAAAAGTCATAAACTTCTTCGTATGTTGCACCAACTGGATGAGTTCTATTCCATAAACTATCCCATAATGTTCTACCATCAGCTAAACCAACTAATACAACATGTGAACCAGCTGGAAGTGTAGTTTCCAAATAATTTAAAATTGTTAAAATGTTTGAACCAAATTCTGTGACTGAAGTCATTTTAGAGTAATCGTGACGACCACTACAAACATCATTACCAATTAATTCAAGGAATAATAATACTGGTTTATCGGTTTGGGTATTACGATTAATTGATTTAATGATGTTTATAGTTGATGATGAATCTGCACCATTAACACCTAAATTTTGATAATCTCTATGATTACAAAGATTACGTTCTCTTAAACGAAGATACATTGAATCAACATTTGGTACTGATGTATCGAAACCGGTGTAACATGATCTGAATGGCCAATCAACTTCAGTTTCTAAAATATCAACAATACCATTGTAATTGGTTGAATTGATATCTTTTGCTGTCATCCATTGTGGTGGAATTGAAAAATGTGCACCTGCTGAATCACCACTAACTATAATACCCAATGATCCTGAATTTGAACAGAATAAATCTTCATATGATTGTGATTTATTATTAACACCATAAATACCATTACAATTCCAATCAATACTTGGATCAGTTGTAGTGGTTTCATCAACACCTGGATAAACTGCTTTATCAAAATCATTACAATCTTTACCCCTCCAATTATATCCTCTAAATGTTGGTTCAACTTTGTTAACAAATATTAATATTAGTATATATTGTTTTTTTTTTTTTTTATATATTGGTGATATTGTGAGCGTTACTACTACTTACTTGAAAAGTGATCACCATCAAAATCTTGAATTGGTAAATGTTCTTTTGAAAATATTTTAATTAAATCTTGGAACCAATCCCATGGAGAAATTGAATCTTTTGGTGATTCTGGATTATATTCTTCATGAACGTGATTTGGATTTGTAAAAGTTGGTGAATCAGTTGGGAATAATCTACATGCTGGTGATGTACAAATATTCATAGCATGACATACATCATCTGCATGATCATATTTAGCAAAGTAATCAATGATTTGTTCTCCATATGTGTTTACTAAATATGTACATAATGAACCTGCTTCATCTGGAATAAATGAACAAATTTCATCTAATGATTTTTCAATTGATTTATTATGAATACCTGAATATTGTTCAACTAATGTTAATGACTAGTATGTGGACAAAAAAGTTGATAGAAAAAAAATAAAAATAATATTAATACCACGAATCATTTATTTTTTTTATTTTATTTTATTTTTTTTTTTTGTATATATATTCATTTTATTACTTACAATTGCACAAGCAACACAATGTGTACCACCATTTACAGAATTTAATTTATCTTTATTTAAAAAATCATCAAATTTATCTTTGAATGATTCTTCATTTATTTTATTTTTATCGATTTTAATATTAACTGCATTTACACTAAATGCAATTGTTAATAATAGTAATAATACAGATAGAAATTTCATCTTTTATTTATTTAATGAGAATTTCGAGATGGGAAAAATGAAAAAAAAAAAAAATAAAAGTTGATAAAATACGATTATTATTGAAAAAAAAACTGAAATTTAGATTTTTATTAATTTTTTTTTTTTTTTTAATTTTAGATATTTTACTAAATTTTCGACTTTAATTGCATTTTTTAATATTAAAACTTATTTTTTGGGTTTAATTGTGATACAGATATTTTAATAACCATTTTGAAAATTCTAATACCAATTCAATTGTACAATTTAATAATTAAAAAAATAAATAAATAATTGATTACATGTAACAACTGTTATTATATTTATTTAATTATATTCACATCTCTCTTATATTATCAAGTACCCATATTCTTTTATATTTCTTTAAAAAAAAAGCGGTTGGGAAAATTGAAAAGATATGGTTTTGAATTTTCGTTTTCCGAGCAACCAGGATTTAAATTTTTTTTTTTTTTTTTTTTTTTTTTTTTTTTTTTGACGTTTTTTTTTTTTTATGGGGGCGGGGGCGCAAGAGGGGTTTTTGGGGAGGGGGGGGGGGGGGGTTAGT
>JACAFY010018199.1:0-13585 GCA_015252635.1 Dictyostelium capitatum | reverse complement strand
AATTTATATATAACAGCATCAGTAATAGTATTTAATAAATAAATAAAAAATAATAATAACACATTTAAGTGTTTTATTTTTTTTATAATAAATAATAATAATACTATGGCATTACCATTTAAATTTGATGTATCAAGATTAAAAGCAAAAATTGATGAAGTTGAAAGTGTAACAAAGAAAACATTTAATGCAGCAGCAAATATAATTGGAGTAGTTGGTGAATATGGTAGTGGTAATAATAAAAAAGTTAATAAAACTCAATATTATATGGAATTGATTGGAGATACCAAACCATCATTAACAGAAGAAGAATTTTTAAAGATTACACCAGCAGGTTTTTTCGATCCAAAATTTGATACAACTCAATTCATATTAGATTTATTACCACCAAATGTTGGTAATTCATCAGCAGAATTTTCAATATTTTTAGATAGTAATGTAAAACAATTTACACGTGCAATGGATTATGTCAATTCTAAACTATACAATAGAGTACGTGAAAACTATACAGAATTCGTACAAGGTATGTCACAAATTCATGAAATTGGTGTAGAATTACAACGTTCAACTGTAATGTGTTCAAATGGTCGTAGAACATTATCACAAACTAAAAAGAATTTAACAACTACTGCATTTGTAATAATGTCAAAATATACAAAAAGAAATTTACTCACTAAAATGTATTTGGATTTATCACAAATTCGTGAAATTGTTCATTTGGAAAGACTATTAAAACAAACATTATCAGATGGTGATTATCCAGCTACAATTAAATATTATTTAGAATGTAGAAAAACAATTACACAACATCTTCATTATAATTGTGTACCTGATCTAGATAAAAATTTACAAGAAATTTATAATGTAGTTCAAGAACGTATAGATAAAGATTTCCTTAATAGTTGTAGAGATTTTAATTCAATTACATATCAAAGAGTATTTCAAGCGTATGTATTACAATAGTGTAAATAAATCATATATATCATTTACTAATATATGATTTTTGTACTCTTAATACACTATAGTTATAAATTATTAGGTAGAGCAAATAGAATACTTGATAAATTACAAAATTATTTTGTTGATCCAATTGAACCAGAAACAAGAAATATTGTATATTCACATGTATTATTAGCAGAAGAAAACATTATGAATCCAGAAAGAATTAAAGGGCTTGGTTATAAAGAACTTTGTAAAGAATTAAATGATGATCATTTTGTAAATTGTTTATTGGCAGTATTTGAATATTTATGTGATTTAATGACAAGTCTTTATTTAATGAATCAATTTCATGTTGTTAATCAAATGTAATGTGTTAAATATAAATATTAATATAAATATCCATACATATATGAGGGTGACTAATATTAATCATCGTTTGACATTATTATAGTCATGAAGAAAGTAAAATATTTGAAGATATTAATTCAGCATTAACTAGATTTAAAACAACAATTTGGGATACAATGCAAAAACAAGTTACATATTTATTGGCACCTAGAAAATTATCAAATTTTAAAATTGATGATTTCTTATTGGTTTTAAATTCAGTAACGAAAATTAGTGAAATTGGTGAAGAATTTAGTGGTCATCCATCACATCAATTAAAACAATTAATTATTGACCAATCAAAAACATATTTAGATAATTTTCATCGTACTCGTGTTGATGATTTAAGAACAATGTTAGAAAATGAACCATGGACATCAATTCCTGTTGGACCAGATTTTAATGCTCGTGTTGAATTACGTCTTCACAAAAAAAATAAAGTTTCAGCTGAACGTCATAGAGGTGATCAATTATTTCAATCAATTAAAGAAAAAGGTAATCCATTCTCTGAATTAATTTCATATAAAAAGAATAGATTACCATCAAATCAAAATTCACCAACAATTAAATCAACAACTTCCAGTAATAATACAACAACAACAACAACCGCAAATAAGAAATCAACAACTACAACAACAATTGATAGCGATGATGAAAATGATGAATTAAAACAAGATTATATTGCAGAAGATGATGATTCATCAGATGAAGAATCAACAAAGAAAATTAGAGAAAAGAAATTAAAAGAAAAAGAAAAACAAAAACAAGAACAAGAAAAAATATTATTAGTTTCATCATCAACTATTAGTTTTGTAAGATATATTGGTAAATATTTAGAAATGATGGAAATGTTACCACATATTTCAGTTGATATTTTCAATTCAATTTGTCAATTAGTTGAATATTATATGTATACAATTTATTCATTTAGTGGTTTTTTAGATCCACAAGGATTTAGTTTAGAAGCATTAACAACTAAAATGGAGAAAACAATATCCGAGAGACAATTTGAAGATTTATCATTTACAAAACCACAAGTTTCAAAATTTATAAATAGAATGAAAGAACGTGTTGGATTACCACCACAATCAAATATTGCAACAAATATTGCAACATCAACTGCAAATACTGTAATGTCAGGTATATCTGGTATTACAAATATTACAAATATTTCACCATTATCAACATTATCATTTATAAATTCATCAATTAAAAATATTGCATCAAATATTAATTCACCAAATTTATCACCAGTAAATACAACAAATAATAATAATACAAATACAAATAATAATAATAATATAACATCATTACAACAACAACAACAAGCATATCAATTAGCATCACAACAACAACCAATTATTGCAAATCATGTTGGATCACAATCAAATTTAACAACAATGATACAAGCAGATGGATCAATTAAATGGATACCAAGTAAAATTAATTATAATGGATTACAATTGGGTGATCCAAAAATGTTTTTTAATTTACCAGTTCGTATGGTTGCAATTGAATCATTATCATTTATAGCAGAAGCATTAAATGTTGCAAGATCAGTATTTGAAACATTATTACCACCAAATCAAACTGATAATATAAATGATTTCTATAGTACTATAATTGGTATTATACCATTATTACAAGGTCATTTAATTAAATGTACAATTAGTGCTATATTCACACACCAAGCATCACCACAATACTTTTCAAATTTAATTGCAAATAGTAAATGGGATATGAAAACAAGTAATCCAGGTAAATCATTATACGTTGAATCATTTATTAAAGAGTTTTCATTGTTTTTTAATCGTTTAGAGAAATGTATAGCTCAATCAACCATTCAAAATTATGATGTACCTGTAATTAATCGTTCATTACGTGATCACATTGTTAAATTATCATTGGAATACTTTATTCAACAAGTTGTAGATGGTTATTCAAAAATTAAAAAATGTACAAATGAAGGTCGTGCCACAATGATTCAAGATGTAATGTCTTTGAAAAATGGTATTGAAAAAATTAGTTTTGGTGTTAAAATTCCAAATATTTCATTTGCTGAAGAATACATTAAAGGTTATTATCAATTAGCTGCTTTCTCTGATGAAGGTATAATTGAATGGGCATATCAACATGATGAATATCCAATTCGTTATGTTGTAAACTTATTATCTTTAATTAAAGTTTCAAAACCAAATTTAATAATTCAATTAGAAGAAATGGATCGTAAAAGAAGATCAAAATAATAAATAATAATAATAATAATAATAATATAATAAATAATAATAATAATAAATAAAAGAATAAAATAAATAAAAGATTATGAATAATTTAAAAAAAAAACACACTATTGCTACTACCCACACACTTTTTTTTATTTAATCAAAAATTGCTTTTTCTTTTAAATCTGATAAAAATTGTTGATATTTTGTTGCTGGTACAATCATAATTAAACCTTTTCTATTTAAGTGACCAAATAATGTCCATTTTGGACCATTACCATATTGATATGGAATATCAAATGTTGACCATGCAATTGCATGTTCTCTAAAATATTTATCTTCACATTTTTGATACATTACTATACCTTCTTCAATTTCTTCTTCTTGTGCTGGTTGTTGTTGTGGTGGAGGTGGTGGAGGAGTTTGTTTCTTTTCTTTCTTTTTATTAATTACACCTTTATTTGATTTTGATTTTTTAGTTGGTTGTTCATCTTCTTCTTCACTACTGTCATCTTGTTGTTGTATTTTTGTTGGTGGTGGTGGTGGTTGTTCATCATCATTACCTTTTGCAGTAATACCATATGATGATAAAATTAAGTAATTTTTGAAATCATAATTTTTATCATTGTTTTTTTCTTGCATTAATTCAACATCAAATTGCATAAATTGATAAAGTGATGGAATTAATTCATTTGGGATATTAATGAAACGTTCACAAAATATTAAACCTAATGGACTTGATTTAGCGGTAGATGGTGATGTTAATTTTGCTAATAAGGATTTCATTGATTTTTCGCCACATTTACTATCAATATAAGAATCTTCTGGAGTATCTAATTTTTCATTTATATAATCTAAATAACCTTGAATTGTTTCAGCTTTTCTAACTTGATCATAATTTAAAATTGATAAAAAACCAAATGGATCTTCATTACCATCAATATTAATACTTCTACCAAATTTCTTTTTTTCTGCTTGTGCAATTATTAAATCTGTTAATTCACCACCATTAAATTTTGATGAATCATTATATGGTATTAATCTATTTATCATATTTTTAATTGAATGATAATCTTTATCAACACATGGTACCAAATCAAAATCTGCTTGAATTTCATCAAAGTCTGAATCTTCATCTTCATCTTCACTACTATCTGGTACAAATCCTAAATCTTCTTCTTCTTCTGATCCTGATGATTCTTCATCTTCTGAACTTTCAATCTTTTTTCTTTTTTGTGAATTTGGTTTTTTTGTTTCTACTGTTACTTTTTTTTCATTTTTCTTTGTGATTTCTGGTTTTTTAGATACTGCAGCAGTTGTTTTTGTATTTGTATTTGTATTTGTATTTTTAGTTGTAGTTGTTGTAGTTGTTACTTTTTTATCATTTTTCTTTGTTTCTGGTTTTTTAGTTACTGCTGTAGTTGTAGTTGTGGTGGTTGTTGTTGTTTTTTTTGGTTGTTCTTTTTTAGTTTGTTCTTTTTTTGGTTGTTCAACTGGTTTTTTATTTGTTGATTTATCTTTTGAAATTACTTTTGATTTCTTTTCCATTTTAGTGTGTTGTGTGAGTGTTTGTTGAAAAACGTTGAAAGCAAACGATATTTTTTGTTTTTTTTTTTTTTTTTTTTTGGTGAAAAAAAAAAAAATTAAAATTTTTTTTTTTTTTATTTTTTTTTTTTGGTTTTAGTTATCGTTGCTACTGTCAAAAGTACTACTATCGAAATCACTTCCATTTGAATTACATATTTGAACGATATTTAATGAATCAATAGCAGCACTGCCACATTGATTATAAAGTGGACTTGTTATTATATTACTTGTAACACCAAAACATGTTGGAGCATTGAATACATTTACTATTGAATCTGTTGAATTACAGTAAACTTTAAATGCAACATTTTTATCTAAGAATGTAACATCACATGTATTCATTAAATAATATTCTATCCATACAAAATTTGATTTCCAAGAATCACCATTTAAATCACAATCATTACCATAATATACATTTACTAATGTATTTGATGGTATTATTGTTGAAACATCTTTAACATTTTGAATTTGTGAAAATTTTAATGTTGTACAACTTTCTTCTGCAATATCAATTGGACATAAAACAAAACATTCATCTGGACCATATGATTTTTTATTAATTATTTCATCTGTTGAATGATAATATTAATAATAATTAAACATTAGTATTAAATATTTTTTTAATGTTTATGTGATATCGGTGTTGTTCTAGTTTTCATATACATTACTTTCACAATAATAATCTGTTTTATTAAAAATTGTAATTTCAATTTTACCATCATTTCTATTTCCTAAAATTGTAGGATATGAATTTAAAAATACACATTCACCTTCTTTAATAATTTTACCACCTAAATTAATTGAACAAGTTGGATCTTTTTTATGAATTGTATTTTCATTACTACTAAATAAATCTACTAAAATCAATTGTGATTTAATTGTAGATACAAATATTGTTAATGATAATAATAAACTAATAATTAATTTCATTTTTGAAATCTGTTTATTTGATGTATGTGTGATAAAATGTTTGTTTTTTTTTTTTTTTAAAATGATGATTTTAAATTTTTTAAAAAGCAATAAAAAAATAAAAATCATCATCATAATCAGATATTTTAAAAAAGATATTTTAATCGTTAATTTTCGAAATTATAAATTTATTTATTAATATTTCAATTGAAATTTATATTGTTAATTCAGATTAATGAAAAATAAATAATGCTTGAAATAAAGTGTGTGAAACTTTTATTATAAAAACTTTTTTTTTTTTTTTTTTTTTAATAAATTTCATTGAGGGGGTAGAGTATAGGATAAAAATATTTCAAAAAAATGTGTGGTGATTTAAAAATTATAAATATGTAAAATATGTATAAACATTAGTATTGTACAACGTTGATGATGTTATTGTGATTTTGTGGTGTTTGCGTATGTTTAATATATATATATTTTTTCTTTAAATATACATTTTTTATGTTTTTTTTTTTTTTTTATTTAATTGATTTTTGTATACAACTTTATTTTCTAAATTTTCAAAAAAAGTATACCCCAAAAGGTTATATTCATTTTTTTTTATTTTTTGGAAATATTTACAAATAATTATAATAATAAATAATTAAATAAATAAATAATATGGAAGGAATAAAGGGTAATTTTATAATATGTTTTAATATCAATTTTATTTATTGACATTAACCAAAAGATAAATTTACAGTAAATAAAATAAATATTCCAAATCAAATTTCAAATTGTACAACAATTAATAAAGGTTCAAATGATATTACATATACACCAAGACCTGATATTCAATCAGCAATTCCTGAAAAAAAATTTATACAATCAAATTTAGTAGCACTCATAGAAGATGAAGAATAAATTGTAAAGAAAAGTTATTACAACAACTACAAAACTAATTCATTATAATCATCAACATTATCAAATATACATTGTAAATAATATTAAAAGTAGTAATAATAATAATAAAAAATAATAAAATAAAATTTATTGTTATATCTTCAGAAAAAAAAAAAAAAAAAAAATTTTTTTTTTTTTTTTTTTTTTTTTTTTTTTTATTTTTTTTTTTTTTTTCAAATAAACAAAAAAATTTTTAATTTTTTTTTTTTTTTTTTTTTTTTTAATTTAAATTAATTTTTGTACATATAAAAAAAACACAAACATATAAATATATATCACTTATAAATACAAAAACATATACAACATATAAATATAAATACATATAAATAATGACTAAAACAGATAACAAAGAAGTAGTAGCAGCTGCAGCTAAACCAAAAGAAGAAAATGTTGAAATAATTGAAGATGATGAATTCGAAGAATTTGAAGATAGTAAATATTTAAAATGTAGTTGTGACATGTTGTTGTATTATACTAATTCACATTCATTTTGAATAATTTACAGATATTGTTGAAGGAGAAGAAAATACAAAAGAACAACAACAATGGGAAGATGATTGGGATACAGATAATATTGATGACGATTTTTCAAAACAATTAAGAGCAGAAATTGAATCTCATTCTACAATGAAATCTTAAAAACATCACCTAGATTATTGTATAGTAAATAACACCAAATCCACACCTTCAATCAAGTAAATAAATAAAAAAAAAACAAATAACTTTAAAAAAGAACATAGTTTGTTGGTTAATTAACCAATATAATAGGGGAGAAGCACATATACATACATTATTAATTATGTAATTAGAAACCAGTGTATCATACAATTGTACGCATACACTGGTTACGCTGAAATTTACACTGCCTTGCTGAGGGGTAATTAGAAGTGCTCCTTCCAGGCTAACACCACTTGAGGACTAGAACCTATTGAACGGTTTGTAATAATCCTCATTAATATTTATATATTGCAATCCTAACAAAATTGTTTAAAAAATTTAATTAATTGTATTGATTTAATACATGAAAAATGATGGTATTTAACAATCGACTTTTTTAATTTAAAAATTATTTGGTATCGAAAAAAATAAACATGAGAAATTAATAAAGCAATAGGGTTTCAATTAATTCGTAGACATCACAAAAATAAATAATATATCTAAAAAAAATGAATAATGAAGTTTTTTATGTGGTGTCTATTGAAATCTTTATAAAGTTGAAATATTTCTATATTTGTTTTATTAGATTTGTGTAAGTAATTTTTTTTTTAATAAAGCACAACACACACATTTATTCAAACATAAATTTATAGCACTACAAAACTAGTTTGAAGAAAATTTCCAAAATTTTTATTTTTTTTTTATTTTTATTTTTATTTTTTTTACAAAAATATCTTTACATTACAACCAATATCGAAAATACAATTTTTTTATTTTTATGTTTTTTATTCCATATCTTTTATAATCTTTTTTTTGTATTCAAACATAAAATGAAAGGAAGAAAAATAATAAAAATTGTCATTATAGGTGAAAAAAGGTATAGTTACCCAATTATTACATTGTTATATGAAAAATACACACATACTAATTGTTTTATCTGGTAATGTACAGTGTTGGTAAAACTAGTATTTTAAGAAGATATGTAGATAAAAGGACACCAGTTACATTAAAACCGACAATTGGTATTGATTTTGTAAATTTTGATGTAATGGTAAATGGTCAAATGGTAACTTTACAGGTAAGTATTATTATTCTTTTTCGATCACATTAGCTCTGGTATTAACCTTCTTTCGATCACATTAGCTCTGGGATACCAGTGGGCAAGAGAGATTTAGAAGTTTAGAAATATCATATTATAGAGGAGCGTAAGTTTCTTTAGTTTAATTTTCAAATAGCGTGTTTTATAAATAAATTTAAATATATACTCACATTTGACAAATTACATCATGATAAAATCTTACAGTGACTGTTGTATATTAGTATTTGATGTAACAAATGAAAAAACATTGTTAGATTTAAAATTATGGAGAAACGATTTCATTGAAAAGACAGGTATTCAAGATCCAATTACATTTCCATTCGTTGTATTAGGTAATAAAGTTGATGATCCAAATAGAAGAATAACAGAAAAATATGCAAATCAATGGATTAGAGATAATATCGGTGGTAATGTAAATTACTTTGATACTTCAGCAAAAGATAATATAAATATTGAAGAAGTTTTTAAATCAATTTCAAATTTAGCTTTTGCAGCAATTACCGAACCACAATCAATACCACCAGAAGATTTAATAAATTTAACACAAACTCCACCACAACAAGGTCCATGTTGTTAATAAATATTAAAAATAATAATAATAATAATAATAATAATAATAGATAACAATAGTAGAAAATAATCAATAATAATATAACCATACTTTCACATATACAAATATACACATATACACACCCAAACAATAGCGAATATCTAGTTAGTTCTTAAGATATCAAATTAAATCAACAACAGCAGCAACAACAACAAAAACACCAACAATAATAATAATAATAATAAAACAACAAAATAATCTTGTATACAACCTTTTTTTTAAAAATGGTCTATATTTTTATTGTTATTATTTATTTATTAATATTTGGTAAATTATTAATAATTTGAACTTGTTTTTGTTTTTTTAAAGCATCAATTTCATTAATTTCATTAATTTTTGAATTTAATAATTGATTTAAATTGTCATCCCATTCAATGTGTTTATTTTGATTTTGTAAATCAACGATGTCACGTTGTGTTCTACAAAATCCAATTAAACGTGGAAGTAACATTTTCTCTGTCATAACTAAACAATTTGATGGATCTGAATCACATAATGATTTAATATCATTTTGAAAATTTAATTTTCTAAAAAATTGTAAACCAGTTGCAATTTCAATATCATTTAATGGTACTTGATAATCTGTAAGTATTGCATTATGTGGAATTGGTTCATTTGGAATTAAGAAACTACCTAATAATAATGGTTCATTAGGTACACTTGACTCTGCCAATATAATTTTAAACAAGTAATTTGGTACAGCTACATTTCTATCACCAATAACTTCATATTTTACAAATTTCTTTTGAGTTTGTTTAGAGTAACGTGGACGTTTTGATAAATCCTCTTCTGCGATGATTTCAATTGTTTGTGGATATGTATAAACTGGACCAGATATAACAGTTACATATTTAAACTTTTTAGCCAATTCATTTTTACATAACGATTCTAATCTATACCAAAATCCACTATTATTACTTAAATCTTGTGGAACAATATTTGTATTTAATAAAAATGTTTGATCCATTGCTTCTTGTGATCTAACATTATCACCTGCTGGTACCATATGTCCTTTTGACCAACCTGATCCAAAATAATCTTTATTATCTGCTTTAAATATATCTGGTATTGAAATTGTATTATTATTGAAAAAACTATGTTTTCTATCTGCAACTTTATTTTTAAAATCTTCAATTGAAATTCTTTGCATTACCCAATTTGGTACTTTTCTTTCTAAATTTGATGAACTAATATATGATTCATAAAACCATAAATTTTGATTTGATGGTAAACCAACTTTTAATAAATCAAAATGTAATGGTTGATTTGGTATTGGACTACCATGTTTTGATGGAATTGTTGTTGTTGTTTGAATATTTGTCATTTGATTTAATAAATTATTTAAATATTCATTTTCACGTTTTATATCCAATGATAATTGATTAACTATTTTATTTGTTTCATTGATACGTGTTAATTCTTTTGAAATTTCATTTTGTTTCATTTCATTTTGTTTTTCAATTTCATTCTTTTCTAATATCTTTGTCTTTAATTCTGATATTTCTTTTTCTTTATTAAAATTAATTACACCTGCTGTTAATGTTGATAAACCCAATAATGATATTATTATTTTACCACTTTTGCTCATTTTTTTTTTTACACGTCCAGCAACACTTTTTAAAAATTAATTTAAAAAAAAATAAAAAAAAAAATGATTTTTTTTTTTTTTTTTTTTTTTTTTTTTTTTATTTTTAAAAATTTTTTTTTTTTTTTTTTTTTTTTTTTTTTTCAAATAATTTATATTTATAAAATTGAGTATGTGTATATACATATATTTTAAAACCTCTTTTAAAAATTCATTTTGAGATAATATTTGTTAAAACTATAAATGATTAACCAAATAAAGTTATAATTGTCTTATTATTATTTTATAGTAAACAATAGGCTATAAAGAAATTTCAAAGGATAAATTAATGCGAGAAATGGAAAATTGATATTTTTTACTTTTTTTTTTAATTTTTTTTTTATTTTTTTTTATATTTATTTAATTTAAGGCTCAAGCATACACAACTACAATATATATACAATGAATAATGTTTTAGATATAAAGTTAAAAAAAATTGATAAAATATATAGACCAGGTGTAAGTGTTATTCATAAATAAAAACAATTTGAATGATCGATCATTTTTATACTTATTTTTATTTACGAATCCCATTTACAGAGCAAAGTATCAGGTAATGTTGTTATTAATAGTAAAGATGATATGTCACATTCAGGTGTTACAATTGTAGTTGAAGGTGTTGTACAATTACAATTAAGTTCAAAGAGTGTTGGATTGTTTGAAGCATTTTACAATTCATTAAAACCAATTACATTAATGCACTATACAATAAATGTTACAGGTGGTGGTGGAAAATTCCCTGCTGGCCAAACTGAATTACCATTTGAATTTAAATTAGAATCATTACCAAATCAACAATTATTCGATACATATCATGGTGTATTTGTAAATATTCAATACACTATTAAATGTGATGTTAAAAGAGGTATTTTATCAAAAGATTTACAAAAAAGTATGGAATTTATAGTTGAAGTACCTGTACGTATATATTTTATAGTTATTGGTAGTAAATAGTTAAAACTACTAACTAATAAATGTGTTAATATATTGCTTACAGTCACCAAATAAAGAAATGGAAACATCAACACCAGAATCACTTATAACATTTAATATAACACCAGATTCATTAGTAAATTTTAAAAAGATATCAAAACAAGATGTACCAGTTTTCAAGATATCAGGTGGATTAGTATCTGCAATTTGTAATATTAATGAAGCATTTCAAGGTCATATGGTTATAGAATCAGCAGATACTGTTATCAAATCTGTTGAATTACAATTGGTACGTGTTGAAACATGCGGTTGTGCAGATGGTTATGCAAGAGAGGTAACTGAAATTCAAAATATTCAAATTGCAGATGGTGATATTTGGAGAAACTTTAAAATTCCATTATATATGGTATTCCCTCGTTTATTTACTTGTATTTCGACTGCTGCTAAAACATTTAAAATAGAATTTGAAGTAAATTTAGTTATAATGTTGGAGGATGGTCATTTAATCACTGAAAATTTTCCAATTAAATTAGTTAGATAAATAAATAATAATATATAATAACAGATGTTTTAAAAATTATAGAGTTTTTTTTTTTTTTTTTTTTTATTATTATTATTATATTTATATTTATTTAGTTTTATTTATTCATCATCTTCTGGATTATGTTTTGGTGCAGTAACTTTTCTAAAAATAAAGGCTAAAGTACATGCAGCAGCAAAACCTAAATAAATGAAACCACCAACTTTAGATGCATTCATACCAAGTTCATTTTGTTCTTCAGTCCATTTTTCAGCACCTGAAAATTTAGTGTATCCACTATTGATAATTGCATAAATAATAAAAAGACCAGCCATTGAAAAAAGTGAAAAGACTGTACAACAAATTGAACAACATGGTGGTGGGAATCTATAACACATTCCTCCTGGTTGACAAATTTCTGGCATTTTGCTTTCTTGTTTTTTACCCATTTTTATTTATTACAAATTTATATATATATTATCTGTATTCATGTATAAAAAAAGATAGATTTATGTTAACAATAATGTTTTTTTTTAGTGATAAATGGTGAAAGTAGTGATAATGATGATGAAAATAACAATTATGTGTGATTATAATGTGATTGCATTAAATATTATTGATATTATTGTGTTATTGTTGTTGTTTGTTGTTTAAACAACATTATGCGCATAGTATATGAAGGGTTTCATTGATTATTATATGATAAAGTATTTATATGGCTACATTAATAGTAGCGATGATGATGTTTTCATTGAAATTGATATAGATTAACCCAATTAGCTTGATTATACTATGAACACAATTTGTGATTATACAACATGTTTTCATTTTTAAACCATCCAAACATACCTTTAAAAAAGTTTTTTGTTGTTGTTGTTGTGTTTGTTGTTTTTTGTTTGTTGTTTTATAAATACACAATATGAAATTCGCTTTAATATTGTTGTAAATATGACCTTTTTTTATATTATATACAAAGAATAACTATAAATATATTGTTAACTATTTAACTATTCAAAAATTATATTAAAAAAAAAAAAAAAAAAATTAAAAATTTTATGAAATTTTAAATTTTAAAAATATTATATAATTTATTTTAATAAAATTAAATATTTATTAAAAACATTTAAAAAAAATTATTAAAAATTAAAGT
>JACAFY010018189.1:0-11133 GCA_015252635.1 Dictyostelium capitatum | reverse complement strand
CCCCCCCCCCCCCCCCCCCCCCCCCCGCCCCCAATTTTTTTTTTCAAGCAGAAGACGGAATACGATCTCTAGTACGGTCTCGTGTGCTCGTAGTTTTGTATAAGAGACATCAATTATAATACAATGTTTGGTTTGGTTAGAGTGTGTTTAATTTTGTTGTTGAGATGCTAAATAAGCTAATGATCCAACGAAACCAGCTTGATAATCTAATGCAACTTCATTTCTAATATAATCAGTACGATCATCTTTATATGAATCATCTTGAGATGGACCACCAACTAATGCACCAAGATGAATATATGTATTATTTACAGGTGACATAATATTAAATGTTAATGAATGATGAGCAGCACGATGATGTGGATTAATTGGATGATTTGGACCCATTCCAACTACAAATGATTGTTTTTGTGGATTATTACCAAGGATATAACTAATTTGTTTCACTGTGAAATCAGTGTATTTATCACCACCATAAACTGCCATTAAGAATGATGTAGTTGCAGCGTATCTACAAGGTGACCATTGACGAATCCATGCTAAACCACCTGGTGTATATGGAACACCTCCACCTGGTAACCACCAATTAAGATAACCTTCAATATCATTGATATAAGTTGAATTACCTGGAAAGATTTGACTTAATATCAATGCTGATCCTGGAGCTTTCAAATCCCAATCATGTGAATTCTTTTGAGCTAATTGACCAACACCATATTCATTATAATATCCAACTGCTTTATCTAAATATGATTTATCTTGTGTAGCTTTATATAACCAAAGATTACCCCAAACTAATTCATCATCGTAACCAGAGAATGAACGGTAGAAATTTTGAGCATCTGGTATACTATCAGAATAAACACCACGATATGTATCACCAAATGAATTTAAATCTTTTGAATGTTGTAAACAATTTGCTGCATAATCAGAATCAATATCTTGCATAATCATTGAACAAATTGCTAATGCTGCAGATGCTTCTAATGCCAATTCTGTACCTGGTAATTGAGTATTAATCATATATGTTGGACGTGCCATTGTCATTAATTCAGGTGGTCCCCAATATGCATGATCAGCATTTGCTTCACCAACTTGACCACAAAATTCATTTGGTGAAATATGTGCTGCCATTAACCAATCCCAACCCCATTTCAAATCTTCAATATATATTTTAGATGAACCACATTTTTCAATTGCATCTTTACTTTCCATATAACCCCATCCTAACATTGTCATCGCTGCAGATAATGGAAATGCAAATTTAACATGATCACCAGCATCAAAGTAACCTTTTGATAAATCACCATCACCATTTTCATCAGGTTTTGAATTTGGACTTGCATCTTGTAATGCTGAATTACCACGCCATGGAATATCATCATCTGGTAAACGGCCTGCTCTTTGAACTTTATAAAACATTACAGCTTTATTTAATGCATCACAAATATCTGTATCTGCTAATTCACCTAAATCAATTTTATTTGAATATCCCATATTATTTTTATCTTGTCCATTAATACCAATTTTTAATGAATTACCAATTACAACCGATAAACTTAATATCAATAAACTAAAAAGCCATGATTTATATAATAACACTATAATAATTGAATTTCAAAATGAATTATTAATATATGTATATAGAAAATTAAAAATAGTAACTCATTAAATAATAATAATAATTACTCTTTTAATTTATCTATATATATATATATATTTATATTATTTAAATAAAAATATTTGGATGATTTAAAATTTTTTTAAAATTATTCCCCACTATTTATAGTTTTGTAAAAAAAAAACCATACATTGTTGATTGATAGTAAGTTAGGGTACAGTTTTCATAATCACATAGTTTTTTTTATTTTTTTCAATCATTTAAAATTTTGACCAATTATAATTATTTTTTTAAATCTTTTAGACAACAACTTTTTTAAAAAAAACTATTTTTAGAAATTTAAAAAAAAAATTAAAAATTAATAATTTTTAAATTAAATTTTTAATATATAAAAATAACGTTTTGTGACCTTTAAAAAAATAAATAGAGACTAAAAATCAAAACTACCAATTAAAGATATTTATTTAATTATCATATGACCTCATATGATTTAATGATTTAATGATTTAACTTATAATAATATTACCCCTTTAAATTTTGAGAATAAAAAAAAAAATTCAAACAAAGTAATAATTTCATCAAAATACATATAACTATTATTCATTGATTGAAAAAAATAAGAATTAATGAATTATTTTTAATTTAAGATAAAACGAAAAAAATTAAAATTAATCTATTTTTTGAAAAATTTTGAAATTTTTTTGAAATTATTGTTTTTTTTAACTGTTGAATTTTTAAATACGACACACAAATATAATATACATATATAAATAATAAAAAATAATGTCGACAACATCTAAAAAACCAAAGACAACAACTACAAATACAACAACAGGTAGTATTAGTAAAACTACAAGTAAAACAAGTAAAAGTGGTAGTAAATCATCATCAACTTCAATACCAAAGATTGGAGCAAACATTATAGAATTACAAGCAAGTTTATTAAAAAGACCAGCAAGAAAACAAAGTACACATTTAAATTCAAGATTTGAAGAACATGATGTGGATACAACAGAATATAATATATGGTATCATAAGAAATTAGGTAATAAAAATTGGAAAGATAGAGATGTTTCAGAAACTAGATGTAATGTATTAAAAGATTGTGGTAAAACACGTGCTGGTAAAGATGCTTATTTCTGTAGTCATTTTGCACGTGGCAGATGTATTAATGGTGCTGATTGTACATATCTTCATCGTGTACCAACTCCTGATGATGATAAACGTTTAGAATTAACTCATGATATATTTGGTAGAGAAAGACATAAGACCGATAGAGAAGATATGAATGGTGTTGGTAGTTTTAGTAGAGATAATAGAAGTAAGTAATAAATTGATGTTATTATATTATTGTTATTATGCATGCATGTATATTAATGTACTAATTTTTTTTGTTACTTTATAGCATTATATGTTGGTGGTATTAAATCCAATACAAGTGGTTCAATCGAGGATATGGTTAGAAAGAATTTTGAAGAGTGGGGTACAATAGAGTATGTTAGAGTAATTGTAAATAGATCAATTTCATTTGTTAGATATATGTATAGATCATCAGCAGAATTCGCAAAGGAAGCAATGACAGATCAAACATTGGATAATGGTGAACTTTTGAATATAAGATGGGCAACTGAAGATTCAAACCCATATGCAAAAAAAGTGGATGAAAGAAATTTACATAGAGTTGCAACAGAAGTTATAAACAAAAGAATAAGAGAAATGACACCAGATGACCAATCTGCATTGAAATTTCAAATGACTGGTCAATATCCAAACACTGATGTACAGTATGACCCAAATACAGGTCAACCAATTAACGCTGTTAATTCATCTGCTTACCAACTTCAATATAGAGGTAGTACAAAATATGAAGTTCATCCATATGCTCAGTCATATAATAAAGATTTACAAAAAAGAATTGATTCTGGTACAACAACTGATGTTGCACCATTAAATGGTGTTGGTAATTATTATTCTCATTCAGCTGGTGAAATGAATCAAGAATTACAAAAACAACAATATGAACAATATATGCAACAATACTATCAATCACTTGGTTATGATTACTCAAAGTTACCTGAAGATCAAAAAATACAATTACAACAATATTATCAAAATTATTATTATGGTCAACAATCACAACAACAACAAATTGAAAATAATAATGAAGAAGAAGATGAAGATGATGAAGAAGATGAAGAAGAAGATGAAAATAAAAAAGATAATAATACTACAAGTACAATTACTACCGATACACCATCAACTACCACTACTACAACTACAACAACATCTACATCAAAAGAAGATGAAAAAGAAGAAGAAAAGGAACAAGATGAAAAAGAATAAATTTATAAATTATTATCTATTTTTTTTTTTTTTTTTTTTATTTGTTTTGTATTTGTTTTATATGTTATTATATACTAATTATATATTATTATCTAAATTAAATATTTATCCAATTTTGATCAATTACATTTTCCAAAGTAATTTCTTGATTCATTTCAAATATTTCCAATGAAGAATTATCTCTTAAACGTGATAAAATAAAAGATTCTTCTAAATTTAAATTACTAAAAAATATGAATCTAAGATGAGAATGAAGATGTGAATTTGCATCACTAATGAAATTTGTAGTTGATGTTGTTAATGATGTACAATCAGTTAATTCTAATGCTTCCAATAATAACCATTTATCCATTGCATATAATATTGAATCATCTTGAATATTGTAACATGAAATACAAGAAAATACTCTTATTCTATTACAAGCTAATACTAATTTATTAATAATATTTGAACTTAACTGCTGAAATCCACCACCAATAAATAACGCTTCCAATGTTTTTGAACATTTTGATTCAACCAATACTTGAATAATTTGATCTTTAACTAATGGTGTAAATGCAATATCCAATACTTGTAATGTTGAACAATTATTAAAAAATGAATTTAAATTTGAAAATAATTTTAAATTATCTTGATCTTTGTTTATGTTATTACTATTTGATGTTGAAGTTGTTGTTGTTGTCGTTGTTGTTGTTGTTGTTGTTGGTTTCATTTTACAATGTGATAAATAAAACTTTTTTAAATGAATACAATTTATACTTAAAATATTAAATATTTCATGTGATATATTTTTACAAGTTGATAATCCAACAATTTCTAAATGTTTATTTGAATTTGAAATTGTTTTAAATAATTCATCAGTTATTGATGTACCATCAAGTCTAATTGAAATTAAATTTGTAATTGTTGATGATAATTCTTTGAAATGATATTCATCAATTTTAGTATATTGTAAATCTAATTTCACTAAATTTAAATTTGAATTTATTAAATCAATAAAACCAATTGATGCTTTAACCAATTTAGCTGAAAATGTAACCAATGTTGATAAATAACAAGACATATCTGATAATCCTTGATTGGTAATATTTGTACAAAATGAAATATCTAAATCTTGAAGATAAATGCATTTTTTTGATAATATGAGTAATCCAGTATCATCAATATCAGTTGTTGATAAATTAATTGTCAATAATGTATTTGGAAATACACCAAGCATTTCAAATGATAACATTGATCTTGGTGTATATAAATTTGATAATTCTGATGAAATTGATGCTAATGATTGAATTGATGGTGATAAATTGATTTTTTTTATACCATTAATAACACCTGATATATTATTATTACTATTTGATGGTGATATTAAATTTGATGATTGTCTTGGTGATAATAATATATTATTGGTATTTCTATCTCTTGGTGTTGGTGGTTCACTTAAACTTTCTCTGTGAATATTTGTTGAATCATTTTTACCATTACTACCACCACTACCAATATGACCAAGTATTGAATTTAATATTGATGTTGTTAATTTTGGTATACTACTTAAATCTAATGATGCTAAATTTGGTAATTTTGAAATTGAATGTGCCAATGATGTTGTTAATGGGGAATCTATATTACCAATATTTAATGTTTTCAATTTATTACAAGTTGTAGTTATTGTCAATAATGTTTTAGGTGATAATTTACAACCAGTTAAATCCAAGTATGCTAAATTTGGTGATAATTTAATCAATTTTCTAATTATTGAATCTGATATCAATGAGCATTGACATAAAGATAAGAAAAATAATCCATTATTTTCATTATTTGGTAATGATGATAACATTTGTGAAGTTGTTGAATTTAATGAATTTCTAGGTGATAATATAACATCATATAAATTATTTGTCATTATTATTTCATCTTGTTGAGGCTGTTGAGGTTGAAGTTGACCACTAATATTAAAATTTAATTCATCCAATTGTTTCTTTTTTGAAAATATTTTATTCTTTAATGAAAATAGTTTTTGTTTTTTTGGTGTTGTAGGATTTGATTGTACTGTTGTATTATTGGTTGCATTGGTTGTATTGGTTGTTGAGTTTATATTATTTGAACTACCTGATGCACTACTATAATCATCACTACTTCCTCCTATACTTTCTAACTTTTCATTAAATTCAATTGATTTTGATTTTGATAATAATATTGGTGAAATTGATGATGTTGATCCTGATGTTGAAGGAGATGGTGATGATTGTATATTATTGATTAATATTTTTAAAAATGTGTCATTTACATTATAACAATTTGAAAAATCTAAATTCTTTATATTTGCACATTGTTTTAATATATCTTTTGTTGGATCACCAATTGTAATTTTACTTTTAACAACACTGAAATCCAATGACCTTATTTTACAATCTGATGGAATAATTGATTGAATTGCTAATTTACTTGAATATAATAATCTATATTCCAACATGAAATGAATTAATTCTTGTCTTAGATCAATTGATAATAATTCTAAATTTATACTACTACCTCCATTATTACTATTACTACCATCACCACTACCAATACTATTAATACTACCACTACTACTATTTAATGAATTTATTATTGTTGTTTCATTTAAATTACCACCACCACTTAATTTTTCAATTATTAATTTTGAAATCGCAATTAAACAATTTTGTTTCAATGATAATAAATGATTTGTTTGTAATCTTTTTAAATATTCAAACTGAATTGGATATTGTTGTATTTGTATATCATTTGATGAACTACTTGATGTCATTTGACTATTTGACTTTTTTGACATTTTTAAAAAAAATATATATTTATATTTATATGTATATGTATATGTATATGTATATGTATATGTATATGTATATGTATATGTATTGTGTATTGTGTATTGTGTATTGTGTTCTAATAACTTGACCATCTGGTAATTCATATGATTTTTTGGTAGTTGTGAATGAATAACCACATTCAGTTAAGATTTTCTTTCATCGTGTAACCAGTAAGACCTCAATCAGCTAAATCTAAATTATGTGGTAAAGCATAAACTTCATAAATTGGTACAATATGTGATGATACACCATCACCTGAATCCATTAATAATACCAGAGGCACTACCAAATGCATATAATAATAAGCGAGGAGGCAGAATATATTATATCTTAATAATTAATTGTGTCTAATAAATAAATTGTTAGGTACACGGGTCGCCATATTATAAATTACTTTCTTTATTATTATAAATTATATCTTTATAAATTACAAACTCATTTATATATTCACACATTCATTTACAATTATTACTTTATTATCTTTGTACATAAATTATTATTACTTGCTATATGTCGTCATCTTAATTATTACAAATTTGGTAAACTTTAAAACTAACTGATATATTTATATGTTGATTAACGATATAATTATTACTAAATAAAATTAAAATAAAAATGTTTTTTTATTTATTTATTTACTCTTTTTTAAAGATTGAATTATTTGTTTGTTGATTAAGTTCTTCTATTTGATTTTCATTTAATACAATAGTTGCTGATGAAATTAATTTCTTTATGAATTTAAAACTATGACCATCTCTTTTAATATTTTCTATTATTTTAAAAAATTGATCAAATTCTTTAATTTCTAAACAATGAATTAATAAATTATTTAAACCAGCTTCTCTTTTTCCATCATTTTCTGTAGATATTGAATAGAATTCATTTATCAACTTCTCTAATACAGTTTGAAATGATGAATTGAATATAAAATTATAATTCAATTCTTCACATTGATCAAGTGATTTGCTAAATGTATCTGATTTTAATATATTAACCAATTTCAAAGATTTGATACCAAGATAATAAAACATATGATATTGTGAATGTTGAAATTCAAATGATTTACCAGTAATTGATTTCCATTTACTTGAAATTAATTGATATGTTGAATCAACTTGTTCTAAACTAATATTTCTAATTTTAATTAATCTTTTAAATAAACCATTAAACAATTTTGAAATTATTCTAATTGATTGTCTATTACCACTGATAATTGTGTAAGTTTTGTATAATTGATCAAATAACATTGTGATTAACAATTGAGTATCTTGAATTGAGTCATTTGATCTAATTAATTCACCATTGTAAAAAAAAGTATCACTTGATTTGTTTTGGAATATATCACCACTATTACTAATATATAAAGTTGAATCTTTACAATATTTGAAATTATAATCTTTTAATTCTAAAAACATTTGGTCACAATTATTTAAAATTAATTGAATTATATTTGGTGAAATTGTTTCTTGAATTGAATTTTTAAACAAATATTTTTTTGCATTTTCAAATCTTTTGAAATTAATTATTAATTTTGCAAAATCAATTGATGGAGTTGAACAAATACATTTTATAAATTCAACAAACAATGTATCAGTGAAACCAATATAATTAGTTGCATTTAAATATTTTACCATTTGATATAATGCAGTATAATTTGATTGAGATTGATTGTTGAAATTAAATGGTACCATATGACCTTCAATTGTGCCTCTAGCAATGTACTTTTCTGGAAATTTCCATTGTTTTTTATCACCACTATTTGAATATACAGGATCAATTTCTTTGAAATGATACATTTGTGTTGTTGAGTGTTGTTGATTTAAATATTTTAATTCATCAATATTACAATTATAAATTGCAAGTGTAAATATATAATGATAAATTTCTGGATCTTCTACCTTGACTTTTAATGCATTATCAATATGAAGTTTATTTCTTAAAAATACAACCAATTTACAACTTGAAAAATATAAATTGAACCCATATTTGAAATAACATTCAATGTAATTGTAATTTTCAATGATTAAATCAATAGTTCCAGTGTCTGTGATAATTATATTTGGTTTTCTAATTGTTTCATTTTGTAAAATTATATCTTGATTATTATTTGATGGTGGATTTGTTTGTTTGTCAATGATTGGTGTATCTGGTGTATATGTGGTGTAAACCAAACCCAATTTATTAATATCAAACCATTTTGAAGATAATCTAACTTTTAATGAACTAGAATTTGAAATTGAATTGTATACATCTGAATATTGACATTTTGATTTAATTGAATGAATATAGTCGATTATTCCATCTCTTGTAGTTTGATCACGAAAACATTCTGAAATATATGAATAATGCTTTATAAATTCATTTGAAAATTCTTTATTTGAAAATGATGATATTGAGTAAATATTTAATTGTTCATGTTGTGATTTTTTAAATAAATATTTTAATGCTTCCACACTTTGACTTCTAACGGCATAATCATAAATAGTTTTAATGATATGTTTATTGGTTGGTTGATCAATAATTTCATCATAAACTTGTAAATATTGACTATATACCATGATATTACTTGAACATGACTTGAATATATCTTTAAAATCAAATGGGGTAAATATACTATCACACTGAATTAAATTTAATTTATACAATCTTTCAATCAAATCACTTGAATGAATCGAGTATGCTTGCACTTGTTTAATTTTAGTACATGTTGATCCATTAAATAAATTATTATCTAAAATGAATTTGATGATTTCCAATCTATCTTCTGAACAATTATCAACTGACCATGATACAGAATTATTCATTAAATAATTTTTAGTTTGAAAAGTTGGAGAGTTGAATAATGTTTCAATAATTGATAATGTTTCATATTTAATTGCATATTCCATTGTATTACTTGGTATTGGAAATGAATATGGTGCATTGATTAACAATTTAATTATATTTAATTTATCTGTTGTACTATTTTGAAGTGACCATGCTATTGAATGATTTATTACACGTTCTGATAATTTAAATGATGCACTGTTACCAATTGACCATAATACAGATTTATTATTTATATTATTTGATTGTTTGATTTTTGGTGAGTTGAATAATATTTCAATAACAGGTAATGTTGCATATTTAATTGCATTTTCAATTACTTCTTCGGTTATTGGGAATGAATATGGTTCATTGATTAACAATTTAACAATTTCAATATTATCTACTTCTCCCCAATTTAAAAGTACAATTGATAAAGTATCTAATATAATTAATCTACTTCTTTTTTTTTTTATTAATAATTCTAATGATTCTTTTATATTATTTGAAAGTGTTTCTTTATTTGATAATTGAATTTCATTTCTTTGTAATATCATCTTTTCATCACCAGTTCTATAATACCCAATTTCTTTTAATTTACCAACTATATAATCATCTCTTTCTTCATTATCTTTAAACTCTATACCATATTCGCTTTTTTTTAATATTAATGATTTAATACCACCATAATCAATATCAACTTGGTCACCACGTTCTAATTTACACCTTAACAATGAAAATAATTCATGTTTAACCATGAAATCTAATGAAGTTATATATTTGAACTTCTTTCTGTTACCAATAGTATAATCACCTGTTGTATTATTTTCATTAGGTTTATCTATTTTATAAAATGAAAGTTCTTTAACCCATTCCACTGATCTTATTTGATTAAATATTATATTGAATATGTGTTTTTTGTGTATTACTTTCCAAAATAATATTTCATTTTTTTGTCTTTGTATTTCTTCACCATCACCTTCATAATTCGCCATAGTGATGTCCATATTATTATTATTATCTGTCATTATTATCTATATGTATGTTTTATGTTTTTTAAAAATTTTTAAAAAAAAAGTAAAAAATTTTTAAAAAAAAGTATAAAATTTTTTTTTTTTTTATTTTTTTTTTTAAACATTCATACAAAAAAAAAAATTTAAAAATTTTTAGGGAGGGTTGATCGGTGAGTGAATTTTGGCGAAACATATATTTTTTATTTTCAATTGAAAATAGATTATAATAATAAACTATGGTTTTTAATTTTTTTTTATTTATAATTTTTTAGGGTTGGTGACATGCATCCCATAACAAGTTGTTTTTTTTTTTTTTGGCAGTCTTTTAAACCCTGGGTCACATATATAAAAATGTGTACACTTTGAATGGTTTTTCTCTTGGGTGAATATACTACCAAGCATTTACGAAAGTAGGTGGGGGAGGTTGGGAGCTTAATTGTCAAGAACACGCTGTTAGCAATTCAGAGTTTTTTGTTTTTTTTTTTATTTCTTTTTTTTTAAAATTTAA
>JACAFY010018179.1:0-13587 GCA_015252635.1 Dictyostelium capitatum | reverse complement strand
ATTATTTTTTAAAAAAAAAAATTATTTTATTTTTTTTAATATTTTTTTTAAAATTAAAAAAAAATAATAAAAAAAAAAAAAAAAAAAAAAAAAAAAAAAAAAAAAAAAAAAAAAAAAAAAGATATTTTTCAAAAAAAAATTTATTTACAACTTTGTGTCATATGATAATCTGAAAAAATAAAATAAAAAAAAATAAAAATAAAAACAGTAATCTAGATTCCATATCCCATCAAAAAAATAAAATAATGATATTTTATTTTTTGTAATTTTGTTATTTTTAGATTGTTGGTCGATATCAAAAAATTCTTTAAATTGATCAATGTTTTCAAAATGAAAATGATTTTTGAGAATATCTAATTTGATTGTCAATTCTTCAAATAATTGGTTTAATAATATTAAAAAAAAAAAAAGTAATTAATTGTCCCAATAATTTTTTTAAAAAGAAATATAATCTCATATGTCATTTGTAATTGAGAAAATTATATAAGAAAAAAAAATAAAGATAAAAAAAAAGAGTTGTGCTTTTATTAACACACATACAAAAGTTACTTGTGTATTTTTCTTTCATTAAAGTAAATTATAAGATATTATTTCAAGACATTGAATAAAAACCACCATCTGTCAAAAAAATATGGTTTTTTTTTAATTTCCAACGTAAAAAATAAAAATTTGAAAAAAAAAAAAACGATAAAAATATTTTCGCTTTCGGCTTTAAAAAATAACAATTTAATACGTCAACTTCACACAAATCCTAAAATACATTATATATACAGTTTAAAACACACATTAAACAACATTAAAACAGTACTGGTAAATCAAAGAATTTTAATAATAGAATAATAAAAAATTCGAATCACCATTGTGTTGTTATTAAATTTAACAAATTTGTTTTTCCTTTTTAATGTTTTTATTTATTAATTAATAGATTTGGGTGATAAAAAAAAAAAGTGATTGAAATAAAAATTGTGCAAACTACACAAAATATCAAAAAAAACCAATTTTCAAAAAATTATTTGGTACATTGTAAATCTGGTATTTTTTTATATGTATCCTTCGGCACTACTATACACATTTTTTTCAAAACATTGGCTCAATATCGATTTTTTCTTTGTGAAAAAAAAAAAAGTTATTTTTAAAAATTTACAAAATTTCAGTTGATCAAAAATATCTTGTTGTCAAATCAAGTGTTTTGAAATTATCGTTTCAGTGTTTGTTTACTTATCAAAACGTTAAAACTGATTTGTTTTTTATTTTTTTTCATTTTTTCATATTTAAAAAGTTTTTTTTATTTTTTTTTTTTAATCAACATTTTCAAAAAAAAAGACAATCGAATCAAAAAAAAAAAACATCATTTATATACAAAAAAATACACACATATAACACACACACACACGCCAAACTTATAAATACTTTTTTCACTTTTTTTTATTTATATATATTTTTTTTTTATCTCGCAGAATCTGATTGACTCTTTTTAATTGTTTTTTTTAAAATGTCATCAATTAAATCTAGTTCTAAATCATCTGATGGAGGTTCTTCAATGAGTCTTATCCTTGGGTTCTCACGTTCAATGGAAAAAGGTAATTAAAATGTTATATATACATTAAATTAAATAATTAAATTAAAAATAAATTCTAATTTTAATTATTTTTATTAGCTTCATTTGGTGTATTATATGCAATGATAAAAGGAAATACATTTCCAAAAGTATTGACAATTTTATCACTATTAATTGAATTTTGTCGTATGTATAATTAATTAATTAATTTTTATTTAAAAATGTCTATCACGTCACATATAAAATTTCACTCATGCCAAGTCTATTATAGATTTGAAAGATATTTTTTTTATTTTTTTTTTTTGCAAATTCCAAACACTTTTTTTATTTTTTTATTTTTTTACAAAATGACTAATAAATTTATTATTTATTTTATAATTATGTTTTTTTAAAAATAAATAGAATTATCATCATTTGGATTCAAACATCAATATCCATGGGGTGGAGATGCTGGATACTATTTAAAAAAGATTATGTCACCAGTTAATTCACCATCAAATGTATTAGGTTACATTGGTTTTGAAATTTTATTTTGGATTGTAGTTGGTTTATTGTGTTTAGGTTTTTTAAATATTTGGTATGTCGCTTATCAATTTTATCGTGGTAAAATTGCAAATATTTGGATTATTCGTACTTTACGTTGGTTTGTCAGTTTTTCTGTAGCCGTTTTATTCATTCCAATCATTTCCTTACTTTTAATTGGTCTTGATTGTACTTATGATGATGGTACTGCTTATCTCCGTGATTTCGATTCAATGTATTGTTTCAAAGGTACAAATTTATCCATTGCTGTTGTTTCTATCATTTTAATCATTCTTTTCAGTATGGTTGCTTTTACATCAAGTGCAACCTATTATGAATATGATACAAATATTAAATCAAGATTTGCTAAACCACATGCAAGAGTAAGTTGTTTTTAATAATATATTATTATTATATTTAAATACTCACATATATATGATATTAATTTAATTAATTTAATTTAATTTAATTTACAGTTTGATGTTACAATTTTATTTGTTAAATTTATATTTGCATTTTTAAATTCACTTGTAAATTTTGTACCATGGTTAACATCAATTGTATTCTTTGTATTGATGTTGGTATTAACAGTTGGTTCAATTATTATATTACCATATAATAATCAAAGATTAAATCAAGTTAAAAGTGGTTTCTATGTTACCGTATTATTCATTTCATTAATGACAATTATTACATTGGCAATTAATGATACTACATCACCAGCAACATGTTACATTACAATTGTTGGTGTATTTGCTGCTTTTCCAATTGGTTATTTCTTAAATAGAGCATACTATAAATGGTTATGTAGTAAAATTTCAGGTATTCAAATTTTAAATCAATCAGTTTCAATGGATCGTTTAAATGAAAATAAAAAAGCTGGTAAACGTAGTAGTTTTGAACAAGAAACCAATGCTCCAGGATCAAAAGTAACATGGGGTAAACAACCAATTACATTGGGTAGTAAAAGACAAATCGTTTTCCCATTCTTTGCAAAAAGATATGTATTTTCATTTTTCGTTGAAATTATGGCAAGAACATTATTAAGAGAAAGTAATGAAGGTGTATCAACAAGTTCAGCAGAATCAATTGAACGTGCAAATAATTTATATCAATGTGGTCTTCAATATTTCCCAAATTCCGATATATTATGGATGGCATATTGTAATTTCTTATTTACAGTTCGTAAAGATCGTCATATTGGTTATGCAGCATTAGAAAAACTTAGAAGAATGAAACCATCATTTGATGTACGTTTCTTCATTTATCAACGTGATAAAGAAAGAGAACAAATTATGGATTCTGATTTACGTGGTCCAGAACATAATGGTAAAATTCAAGATTTCGTTAGCTATATGGAATTCAAGAAATTATATTATGGTGCTAAAAGACATCATGTTAAATGTTTATCATATATTAAAAGATTCTGGGGTCATTTATTACATGAAACAGTTGATCTTCATCGTTTATCCGATTTATCAGGTCGTATTGCAACCACTGAAAACAAAGCAAATGAATCATATGAACGTTTATTAGCATTAAATCCAAATTCAGTTAGAGTGTTACGTGATTACTCACAATTCCTTGAAGAAGTTGTTAAAGATAGAGATTCATCATTTAGATTACAAAAGAAAGCTGAAGCAATTGAAGAAATTATGAGTAAAAGTCAAACAACCGATTTCAAATTTAGTGATATCAAGAATTTAGATGATGATGATGATGGTGATAAAGAAGTTGAACAAATATTAAAGAATGAACCAAATGCAATTCAATTGGCTAAAATTGATGCAGATATTGAAAAATCACATAATTCAAAGAGTGGTGGTTCACAAAAATCAAAAGATGATTCATCAGAAAGTAGTTCATCATCAAAAGGTAGAAAAGAAAAGTACAGAGAATTTCAACAATCAAATGCAATTAATAAGTTATCATGGTTAATGATTGCAACAACAGCATGTTGTATCATCTTTTTAATTGTTGTATTGGTTGTATTTAGAGGTCTTTCTGTTAAACATTCAAATGCATATCAAGGTATTTTATCAATTACTGATTGTGCAACTGAAGCTGTTACAATTGGTTTAAATTTATCTGCAATGCAAGCATATGCATTAAGTGGTGATACAAATTCCACTAGAGCAGAAGTTGAAAGAAGAAGAGCACAAAATGATAGAAGTTTAATCATTATGAAAAATATTCATGATTCAATTTATTGGGGTGAAGGTGCACCAGCATCATATGTTGGTGATAATCTTTCAACATTAAAATCAAGAAATGGTTATAGTGTATTTGATATTGGATCAGTTGTATTCACATACGATCAATTTAATCGTTCAAGTTCACTTTTAAATAATAAAAAAATGATTCAAATTTACAATGAACCATCAGTTAATATGACAATTTTAATTGCTCCAACAGGAACCAATCAAACAGTTAGTCAATATTATTCACAAACATATAATGCATGGAAAGCTGGTAATACATATATTGAAAGTGCAATCATTGCAAATCAATTATCATTTGAAACTCTTAGAACAAATGCTGGTGAAAGTCAAGAATTTAAATTTGTAATTTTAAATGCACCAATTGTTATGCCAGATATTTTTGATAAAGTTCAAACTGCATATATTGATTCATTGGTTGAAGATATTATGTACACATTAAATTCAATTATGTATACATGGTTAGGTATATTTGGATTCCTTGTTATTATTGGTGTACTTTTATTCCGTCCAATTGTTACAAAGATTGCACGTGAAAAGATTCGTACATTAGTATTATTTTCATTGGCACCAAGAGATGTTGTAATTAGATTATCAACAAAGAAAATTAAAATGGTTTCATTGGATAGTGGTAGTGAACGTGAGAATCTTTTTGATACTACAGATGATGATGATCGTGATAATCATTTAAATGATGATGATGAAATTCCAATTGGTGATAAAAAGAAAAATGATGACTCACATACCGATCCAACTGGTGGTTCAATTTCATCAACCCATAGTGGTACAAAATCTGATAATGAAAATGATGATGGTCAAACTGTTATGGTTATCAATGAAAACAACAACAACAATAGTCCAATGCCACAATTTAGAGATCGTCGTCCATTAATGGATTCAACAAGTGTAATTAATTCAACTACATCTAATAGATCAAGAGTTCATATTGAACAACCAATTGACTCAACTACAATAACTAAAGAAAGAAAAGATTCAGATGCAATTAGAGCAGCATTGGCAGCAAGTCCAAAATATGGTTGGGATGGTGTAAGTAAAAGAAATTTAAATAAGAAATCATTAAGATCAATTTTAAATCGTTTACATTGGTCATATGTTGTTGCAATATTTTTATTATTTGGTTTCATTACAATGGGTATTTGGGTATCATTTACAGTGATTTTCAATAATTCAGAATTTGGTTATACATTGGCACAAAGTTGTACAAGAGCATTAGATGCACGTGTTATAAATTATTTCGTAGCTGAAATTTATACATTTGATGATGATACAAATCCACAAGATATGGTTGACGCAATTGCTGAATTACAAAAGAATCATCAAGCACTTCCATACATTGATGAAGTTAGACCATTAATGGAGGGTGAATATGGTTGTTGGGCATTAGATAAATCACATTGTTTCAATTCATCATCACCATACTATTATGATGTTAGTGAAGGTTTAGATTGGGTTATTGATACTTTCTCAAAAGCTGCAATTTCATTAGCATTCACAAATAAATCTGTACTTTATGATAGCAAGGATTTAGCATGGTTTCTCGCCGTTGGTGCCGACTATACATATCAAGGGTTAGATACAGCCACCTTTTTATACTATAATAAGTACCAAGATTTGATAAACTGGGCAACTACAGTTTTAACAGCAATTCTTGCAGTTAGTTGCGTAATCCTTTTATTGGTTCATGTCATTTTATTTAGACCATTTATGAACCATCTTAGAATTCAACATATTCATACATTGGCATTATTAAGATTAGCTCCTGATGATATTAGATTCATGGAAGTTAGTGATAAAGTAATTGATGAAGATTAAAAAAAAAAAAAAAAACCGATATAATAACTTTGTAGAATTTCAAAAGCTATAAAATGTAAAATAATTTAGCGATAAATAAAAATATAAAAACTTATGTATATAATATATAATTTAAAAAAGTTATTAATAATTTTAATTTTAATAATAATTATAAATTTCATAAAACAAATTTTATTTTATCAATTAATATTAGATAATCAACATATAACGTTTGACCAAACAAAAATATCTACTTTTACTAAAAATATCTTTTTCTTTTTACTTTTTTACAATCAAAAAATTGCTACGTTGCTCTTTCTTATAAAAAAATCTAGTTTGGCCCAACCACATCAAATTAAAAAAAATAAAAATATAAAATTTTTTTTTTTTTCTTTATTAAAAAAATTTGTTTTAAATATTAACTTCACTATCACTTTTAAAACATATCCACTACCACCACTAAAAATGAATGATAAAAATGAAATACTATTTTGGAAGATTTTTAGAAATATTGTTATAAATAAAAATATATTTTCAAATTTATATAGAGGTTCATTTAGATTTAGAAAATTTAATTACAATCAAATTATAAATGCAACAATGATGATTGATAATGGATATATTGATCTATTAAAAATAAAAGTAATAAAAAAAGAATATGTTGTATTTGGTGATCAATATTTATTTACAAGTAAAAATGGTTCAACATATCCACCACATCCACCACCAACAACAGAAAATGATAATTTATTATTTGCATCAAATTGTAAAAATAAAATATTTTCATCAATTGGTAGTGACCCTTTAAATTTAGAAGATCAACATTTTTATTCAAATTTATTTAAATATTATCCAATTTACTTTAAACAAGATTTAAAAATAAAAATTAAAATATTGGTTGAAAATTTAATTAAAAATAATTGTATATCTGGTTTAATAGTTTTGATAAACGAGCACTCATTAAAAATTAAAGAATATCATTTATTATTGGCATTTAAATATAATTCATTTATAATTGCAGATTACATTTATCAAAATTATGTTTGTATTGGTAAAATTAAAGTAAATTCTAATCTAATTGAATTTTGGTCATTAATTAAAAATGATTACGAATCAACAATCAGTGGGATTAAAAACAACAAATTTAAATATATATATTTTCATAAAGTAAATCCTAAAATTCAATTTTTAATCAACACTTTGAAAATAAAACAATGGAATGAACCAAAATTTTCAAATTTAGTATATACTTTCAAAAATGATGATATATGGGATATTAGTTTAGAACAATTAATGGATTCATCAATATCAATAATTTATTCAAAAAATGCATTATCAGATTTTTATAAACTTAGAAAATTGTTTTTTCAAAGTAATACTCCAAACAAACATTTATCAGATTTTGATTATTCAAATAATTCATTATCAAGTGTAGAAGAAATTTATCAAATTAAAAGTAAATTCAATCAACAACAATTACAATTAACATTGGATCAATTTTCATCAAATATCAATGATAAAGATACACCAAATTATCAATTAATTTTAAAATTAATAATTATAATATTACCATTTATAGATATGAATCAAGGTTATTATAGTGGTTTTTATTTTTATAAATTATTTACAACTGTACAAACAATACCAAATATTGATTTAATGTTAACATTTTTTTCAAGTGATGATGTAATTATATCATTATTTAAACATTGTAAAAGTACAGAAATTAAATTGGTTTGTCTTCAACAATTAATTCAATATTATGAAACACAATCATCTTTTTATAATCATAATACAACATTAGTGAATTTATTTCATCTTTTTATTGACCAAGATGATCTATCATGTTTACTATTCATTTATAAATCAATTTCACCAACAAATTTCAATCTTGATAAATTAATTTTTGAAAATATTAAATCAATTCAAGTATTTGATTTTTTACTATTAAATTATCAAGAAGTAATTACTAAAAAATTACCACATACAAATTTATTGAGAAGTAATCCAAATTTATTAAAATTAATCAAATTGCATTATCCTGATCAATATAAATCATATTTATTTGGTAATAGAAATGTATATAATGATATTCAATCAATTTCAGAAATTGAAAAAGTTGAATATCTTTATGAAAATATGGCAACATTGGAAAGAATACAATTAACTAAAAGTTATAAATTAATAGATCATATAAATAATAATAAAGTTGCATTTGAAGAATTTCATTATTATGTTTTAACACATTCAAAAAATTTCCATTTAAATATATTTAAACAAATATCACCATCTAATCATATCAATAAAACCATATACATTAAATTTACACTTAAAGAAAGAATATTACTATGTTTTTATTATTTAAATAATTACAGACTAATATTTAGTTATGTTAGTGGTGAAGATGAAACTGAAAAAATTCAACAACAACCATTATACTTTTTTAAAAATTGTAAATTATTATTCTCAAAAATTGGGTTATCGGGTGACACTGATTCATTATCAAAAATATTATTAAATTATTATTCAGATTCATCAATACATTATGAAATTTCAATTAAATATTTTAAAAGGTTATATATACTTTATGTATATGCAGCATTTTCTGGTCAATTACAAATATTTACATTTATTAATTCAAATTATCCAAATTTATATTTAAATAAGAAATTTAATGGGGACTTAATATCAACGTGTATTTATTTATCAAATTTAAATCAACATTTACAAGTTGAACAGTTATTGAAAAAAATTAAATAAAATGGCATATAATTACCATATCACCTGTTTGTTTATTAATAATTTTTTAAAAATAGTTTTTAATATTAATGGTTAACAGTGTAAATAATATCTCATGTACCATTGATGAACTATATACACTTGGAAAATCTGTTATTTGTTCAATTGATGAATTTTTGACATGTAGCACAACGCCAGACGATTTTTGTTGTATTTATAATAAATTACCATTAAATTAATAAATAAAACATTATATTTAGAAAACAACACACATATTAAATATGCAATATGTTTTTTTAGTAATATATTTGATGTTTTAGTGCTATTTGCATTGCCATAAAAAACAACATACACAAAAAATACATTTTAACACACAAACACACATTTGTAAAATAAAAAAAAAGATTCATATGCAGCAACATTTAAAAAAAACTACAAATTATATAATATTATTTTAAATATTATTAGTTTAGTAATTGATGATGACCTCTATAACCTTTTTTTTCGGTATATTTTTTATTAACAATGAATCATATCATTTATTATATATTACACATTTGTAAAACAATAAATGAACAGACAAACTACAACCACAGCAACACACTTTCAAAAAAATTAAAAATAAATAAAAACAAATAAAAATGTTTGAGTGTTTACACATCTAATATAATTTAGTTTAACAAGCAGCAGCAGGATCGATGCTTCATAAATAAACGGTAGTAAAACAATTACATGAAACTATGATACTGTTGGTAAAAGTTTAAATGTTGAAAATCAAGCCAACAAAGAAATAACATGTATTGGTGATTAATTTATTCAGAAAACTTTGGTTGTTCAATTGTAATGGTTGAACATGTTCAAATTATAATAACACTGATACTTTGGAACAATTAACATTTACTCAATCAGTTGAATGTAATATTGATGAATCATTATCATATTCTTTGGCTATTCTACCAGTAGTTAACCAAGTTGTAGAATGCCATTTCAATTTAGAACAAACAACACTTTATATTGATAATGTAGAAAACTACGTTATCCCATGTATCGATATTTTAAATCAATCATTCAACTTCTCCAATGATATCAATTGTATGATCAATGGAACAACGAATCAAATAGAGTGTTCAAGTGTGGTAATCAAACTATTGCACTTTATCATTATTTTATTATAAATTCATTAAAAAACGTCTAACGCTGTGATGTTTAAATACATGGAATGTTCCTTAAATATCTATTCATTGATTTCAACAAGTAGTAGCAATTCCCCATCAAGTGGTATAAATTCTTCATCATTTCCAACTAATAATGGATCTGAATTAATTGAAAATGAGTAAACAATTAAATAATTGAAGTTTGGTTCCTTATCAAAATCAATTAAATTTTTAAAATTGTTATATCCAGACACTTTTAATTTATATACTAGAAAGATGTATATTTAAAATTTAATTATTTATTTATTTAATATCTTCTTTATATGAAAATGCACGAGTTTTTTTTTTTTTGGGTATTTATTTTTATTTGATTAATTAAATCAACCAGTGAAACCGCCATTTCCGGTGAAACCACTACTACTACTATCATAAGGACTTTCAATATATTTATATGAGTTATATGATAAATCACCAAATAATAAACTATTTAAAAATATTTGGTTTGAGCCAGTATTTTTAATTGTTATGTAATTAACTTCACTAGACAATAATTGAACACCTAGAGCTACTTTCCACGAATAACTTGGGGCAAATGCAACACCAATTGAAAATTGAGAAACTACAATACTTGGACAATTTGATGGATTCGAATAAGAAACTGATACTTGAATTGTTGAAGTTGAGGCTGAATTTGCAATTAAACTAAGATTAAAGAACTGTGGATTGTTATCAAAAGAAGTAAATGATAATTCATAAATAACAGTTGAACCCGAAGGAACCCCAATACCACCCAAACCAGGATTTATTGTACCAGCTTGATATGTCAATTGATTTGATGGCGATGCTTGATAATATTTTTGAGCATCAACTTGTGTTATTGCACCTTGGATAATAATATTTTCATCAATAATATCATTACCTACAAATCCCATTACACCACCTTGAATGATTGCAGCAGATATAGGAACGTAACCATATGAACCTGGTGCACCAGGTGAGGTTTGTTGATAAAAACACATAAAATTTGTTTTTGTGTATGCCAATGGGTTAACCTTGTTTACTACTTTTGATGGATAATTTAAAGTCTGTTCATTTAAAAAAGCTTCAACGGAATTAAGACCATAAAATGTACCTATTTCTTGGAAACCGAATCCAAATAGAGAATCTTTATTATTCAAATCAGAAATTTTAGTAGCTCGAGTATAAGGAACATTTGAAATTGGTGTATTTAAAAGTGATGTTGCAACGGCATTTGTTTGATCTGTTTTTTCACCGTTTTCTGATTCACCCGAAGAATATGTTTCATCACCAAGTTTGGATGTTTTGGTTGACTGTGTTGACATAATATAATTTGTGCTACTGATATACTTTAAATAATGAAATGAACCCCAATAACTGTGACTCAATGGTGCCAATTTACAATAGTCTGTCCTAGTTGAAACGGATAGTAATTTACCTCTGTATGTATATACATCATTACTTGATAAAAGATTTAAAATATCAGTGTAACTATTAGCATGATCAGTATCATAATAAACAGCACCAATAATATTTGAAACTGTTACTCTTGCATTCTCTACGATTACACCATTTGGATACAATATTGGATCATATGTCCACCAATAATTACTGATGTCGTATACAAAGGTATTTAAAAATTCATTATATGAATTCAAATTATTGAATTGTTGATAACCTTTTAAACCAGTATTGGAAGCTTGAATAGTATTTTTACCACTTGCAGCTGTAGTAGTAATATATGATGTATAAAACAGACTCTTTGATTTATATGTTGAATAGAAATCACCAACTGTATCTTCACTCTGTAAATAGTAATCCATATTTTTGTAAACATGAGATAAAAACTGGAGGTGACTATTTGCAAAGAGAGTGAATAAACCAAGTGACCAATAATCTACTTGAAATTGAGTATAACTTTCAAATGAATCCAATGTACCTTGAATTTTACCTAAAATTGCTCCAGGTGATTGTGAATTGATTGGCTCTTTCATGTAATCATTTAATTCTTTAATTAAACCAAGCGAAGTCTGTAAAAATGAATTTAATTCTACCAATTTTGATTGATTTAATTTATAATCAATGATTTCATTAATTTGTTGAAACATAATACTATTTGCTTGATCATTAATATTATTTGAAGCAACTAGGCAACCAAGATCCTATTATTAATTTCAAACTACAAATATTAATAAAAATTCTGAAAGGTAATGATAATTTTTTTATTACATACAATAAGAGAAGACACAACTGATCCAACAACGGGGATAAAACCAGCTAAATTCGATAATGAAGTAATAATACCAATTGTATTTTGTTCGGATGCAATTTGTTGGTTATTATCATCTATTTGATTATTAAAAGTATCCAATGCCGCTTGATTTGATATTGATAATTGATTTAAAATAAATTCATTATAGTCAATGTGTGGTTGAGATTGAACATCAGCTACTATTAAAACTAATAGTACAGATACTAATATGATATTTAATAATTTCATTTTTGTGTACACTTGATTGTTTTTTTTTTTTAAAAAAAAAAAATAAACAACATCAATTAAATAATAATAATAATAATAATTTAAATAAAATCTGCAAATTTACAAAAAAAAAAAAAATATAAAATGGATTTTTTCCTAAAATTCATTGCGTTATTATGATTTTTTTAAAAAAAAAAAAATATTTTTTATAAAATTTGGGCTTTGTTTTTAAACTGTTTGGAAATTCTTGAATACCAAAGAAAATGGTGTAATGATTATAACCAAAAAAAAAAATAAAACGAATTTTTTCCTAAAATTCATTGCGTTATTATTATTTTTTTAGAAAAATAATATATTTTTTACGAAATTTGGGCTTTGTTTTTAAACTGTTTGGGAATTCTTGAATACCAAAGAAAATGATTGTAATTGGAAGGAAAAAAGGACGTAGAGAAAAAAATACGCGTGGAGAAATTTTTTTTTTTAATTAGTTTTTGTTTCAACAGAAATAAAAATAATAATAATAATAATAATAATAATAATAATAATAACATTAAAATGAAAATACATTTTATATTTATATTTATATTTTTTATATCTAGTTGTTTAACTATACAACCACCAACATTTAATCAAATTTCAATTCCATTAAATTTAAATTATTTAAATGCTGGTACAGTTTTACAAAATGGTCAATCTTTAACAAATGACAACCTTTCACTTAAAATGAGTCCCCAAGGAGTTCAATTATTTTATTATAATAATCTAATTTGGCAACCATTTACTATCAGTCCACCAAATCCAAATGCTATATTTACTTTTGGAACTGATGGTAATATGTGTTTGAGTAAATCATCTACTTCTACTGGTGATGCATTATGGTGTAGATATACAAATGCTGCTGGTGGTATTTATTTAAATATATTACCAGAAGGTTCATATGGAAGAGAATGGGGTATGGTTATTCAAACTTCACAAGGTAAAATGATTTGGGGTGTATTTGGTAATTCAATTTCAACATTTGGTGATATGCCATTAATTCCTGGTAATTTCATTGATAGATTAGATCCAAGTAATAATGCAATTGCA